>JAJOZX010010024.1:0-142655 GCA_023014485.1 Bathynomus jamesi | reverse complement strand
ACCTGACCCATGGCTATTTGATGGCCGGGATCGGGTGCCCCGATGTCCCAATTGTAACATTTTCCTTACAGTTGCCCACCTCCTGGTGGAGTGTCCGCTTTACTCTGCGCTGTGCGCAGAGTATTTTCCCTTTTTGGAGAGCGTCGGGCCTTGTGATAGGCTTGGCACTATTCTATCTGAAGGTCCCTACTTTTCGATAACCGGGTTGTTCTTCTTCCTCTTTCGCTCCCGACTTCTTTACCGGCTGTGACTCCGCTATGATCTTTCTGCTCCCCCCCCTCCTCCTCCTCCCCCGTCTATTGTTCATTTCCATTAGCTGTTCCATAATCTTCGTCCTGTGTTCGCTCTGCTATCCACCTTTCTTTTGGTGGCCATGAGCGGTCATACTTTGAAACAAAAAAAAAATATATATTTTCAACTGCAAAGAACATGCAGTAGTGGTTAGCGTCGCTGACTACAAATCCATTGGCCCTGGGATCGAGACCCGGTGACGGCAGGTGGCGCGCAGCAAAACCCAGCTGTTCATCCTTCCACACAATAAAGAAAGTGGTTGGTATATAAATGGGTACCCTGTGTAGCCTAGTGGTTAAGACGCTGGGTTGTTGGTGGGGCATGGTTCGGATTCCACATTAAACTGTAGGTCTAAGGTGGAGTGACAAGCTTGACCTTCGTCAGAATGAACAATTCGGGCGGAAGCTAAACCAAGGTTATATATGTGATGCAAACCCACAAGGAAAAAGAAAAACGTTTAGTGTTGATTAATGTTGGACTGTAGTGTTTGTTATATATATATATATATATATATAATATATATATGATACACATATACGATACACACAGACCGTGCATGGAACAAGGAACTCTTCTGGAAAAATTAAATCCACTATAGTCTGAATAAGTAATGAAAAAGAAAAAAACTTTAGTGCTTTTCATTTACCATTACTTATTCGGACTATAGTGGATTTAATTTTCCCAGAAGAGTTCCTTGTTCTATCCACGGTCTGTGTGTGTCATAAAAACCTCAGGGAACCATTCTGAGTTCATTCTCATATATATATATATATATATATATATATATATATATATATATATATATATATATATATATATATATATATATATGGGAATGAACTCAGAATGGTCCCCTGAGTTTTTTATGATACACACAGACAGTGCATGGAACAAGGAACTCTTCTGGGAAAATTAAATCCACTATATGTATATATTCCCGCCAGGAGGTTCTAAGCTCGTGTTCTTTGTGCTCGTTTGTACTTGCTTGTTCCAGGTTTCACGTGCGCCCTCCCGGCCCTAGCCCCCAAGGATGATGGGGCTCGACCTTGCAGTCCTTGTCATCCTTGGTCTTTTTCCACTTTGACTGTCCCCTCCACCCTTTCTTTTTCCTCTGTCTTTCCACCGAGATATGCCCTTTTAAATAGAGGCGAATCGGTTCTTCCTGAACTTAAAAAAAAAATATATATATGTATGTATGTATATATGTATATAAAATGTTCGATTTATGTAAAATGTACATCTATTTAATGAATTATACTACATTTACAGACATTTTATATTTAAGAATACAGACAAAGTAATACTGTATCTGCCAGTATGTTTGCTTTAAAATCAAATAGTTTTCATTAATACTAACTGTTATACCATACTGACAACAATAACAATAACAAAATTTAAAACCATTTTGAAACTTAAAAATTATTTGTTTATTATTTTTGTCAACACAACTTTTGAATACACATTAAGAGTTCCTTGAGTGGGAAGCAATGTTTGGCTTGGCTACCATAATGAAAGTATTTTGTGTAATTCGAACTCGAATCGTCCATTACAGAAATATGTATATAATTTAAGTCGTATTGAGTAGATAAAAAGAAGCATATTCATGAATTTACCCAAATATATTCTTCATTTCAGTGGGTAGATAAAATTTCTGTAGAATGGCTTGACTTTGTGTACTCCAGTAGCAAGAATGAATCGTGTTCTTTAAAAGGAGTAACTATTTCCTCGAAAACCAAGAGACAAATGTACAAATCAGCACTGTATCATAAGTATACTTCAACAAGGATAAAACAACTATTTAGTATACTGATTGGTATGTCTTGAACTCATTGTATGAGAGTAGTTTATCTTAATTAGCTCTACCCGAGAGCATAGGAATAAAGGGTAGTTTAAAATACTGTATATATTGCACAAATGAGTATTCTTGATCTGAAGAAATGGTTAGAACCTGAATAAGGATTTATCCCGTCCATTGACCTGCATTGGTTGATGATCTCAATGGAATTTAAGGACTGAGTCGAAGGGAATTTCAGTAACCTAACCCAACCAACTTGTCGATACAATGTTGCATCAGACCTGTACCCATTGGATCAACAAGACCAAAGCGTCGACGCTAAAAAACTAACTAAACCTAACCTAGCATAATCTAATGTGATTTAATTAAACCAACAATATGCCTTTCATAATCCCGGTCGCGTCGACAAAACGTCATCAGTTCAGCCGGCATTTAAGAGCTCTTTTCTGGCAGACATTGTGAATTTTTAACATTCTTTTTTTAAGCCAAATTGCTCCTGTCGATCCAGTATGGTATTATGGGTTGTGACATCGTCATATCGACAGGTCCATCACCATTCCAAGAATGGAAGGATTAGTATCACTGAAAAGTCAGTGTGCTTTTATCCTGAGACTAAGTAATGATCAAAGCATCTTTAAGTTCTTGTACCATTATCTGTGTTAATGTTTTGTAATATTTAGAGAATTGTTTGCCTGACTTCTGATAAATAGCTGTAGGCTACATTAAAAATTATTACCATATTTTGGTGCCTTTCTCCAAGATTTGAAAATTTGTAAGCTTAAACCTATATATTTTAGTACATTCGGTTTTACTTCAGAATACCCAGAATCTCAACCCGCTTTAGAAGATCTAAGGGAATGCCTGGAGAAAACAGATCTAAGAGACACATTAGTAAAATCTCTCTGCCAAGCAATTCAGGTAAGTGCAATATGATAATGGATCAGTAAATTCATCCTTGGAAAAAAGGGTATTTATTCCAAAACAGTGAAAATATTATAGTCATAGATAACAGAGCTGGGCATTTGCGGCATATTTTGCGGTACTGCGGTACTTGCGGTACCACCGCACTACCACCCCGGGCCCCCATAACGCAGTACCGCAAAGGATCGCTAAAAGTACCGCAGTACCGCTACAGCATTCAAATTTCCGCGTACCGGTTTGGTACTGGTTTGGTAGTGCAGCAGTACCGCAGTACCGCAATATGCCGCAAGTGCCCAGCTCTGATAGATAAACCTTTGTTATACATACATTTGTTATGTATTCTTTACATGAAGTAGAAATGGGCCGTAATGAGGGGTGAATATATTCCAAAAAATTCAAAATTCAAAAACTTTATTCAGAAAAGAATATAGGTGACAGAGTTTTACAACTTTTTATATATTTGTTATGAACCTTTGAACCTTACCTTATGTTGTTTTGTGTGTTGGTCTCTCTTCACACGGAGGTCAAGCTGGTGGCCCCGCCTCTAGGTCTGGCTTGGTGGAGGAGCGAATTGCTTTCTTGCGCTCTCCACCGTACATAGCCAGGCACACCCGGCTCATCTGGTGCTGTCCTCAGCCAGGCATCCAGTCTTCTCTTGAAGACTTCAACTTTGACCCCCGTTACGTTTCTGAGGTCCTTTGGAAGCTGGTTGAAAAGTCTTGGCCCCTTGACAACCAAGCTATTTTCCTTCAGGGTTGAGGAGGTCCCTTGTCTGGCCTTTAATTTGGGAACACTACACATTCTGCCTTTCCTATTTTCCAGTGTTGTTTGAATGATAATTGGGTTTAGTTTTAGGTTTGGTACCTGTTTTTTGATCATTTTCCATATGTAGATTATGGTGTACCTCTCTCTCCTTTCCAGTGAGTACAGATTTAGTTTACGTAGTCTTTCCCGGTAGTTGAGTTCTTTGTAGCCATCAATCTTGGCTGTGAAATGTACCTGCGTTTCTTCTAGTTCATTAGTTTCTTCCTTTTTAATATGGGGACGTCAAAACTGAGCAGTATTCAAGTTTTGGTATAATCAGTGTTTTTAGCAGGGGAATCATTACTGTCCTGTCGCTTCTCTTGAATGTTCTTAGTACCTGTCCAGTGACTCTTTTTGCTTTATTTATCGCTACCTGATTTTGTGTTTCAAATTTCGCATCATCTGTCATTATTATCCCGAGATCGATCGCTTTCATGCATCTCTGAATTTCCTGTCTATCTGGAGCATAATATGCAGTCTTTAAGTTCTTCTTTTCTACCATATTTCAAGAGCTGAAATTTCTCTGTGTTAAATGTCATGTTGTTGTCTTCTGACCATTTGTATATTTTGTTCGTGTCCCTCTGCAAGGCCTCCACGTCATGTACATCGCTGATTTTTCTGCTGATCTTTGTATTGTCTGCAAAGGATGTTACTATACTGTTGCTGTTTACTCCACTGTCTTGTCTGTTAGCATGATAATGAACAGGATTGGGGCCAGTACTGTCCCTTGTGGTACTGAGCTGCGTACTTCCGATTCTGATGATGATATACCTTGAATTTTGACGACCTGCAAACATTCTCTGAGGAAGTTGTAGATCCATTTTCCCACTTTAATATATATGACATTAATATATTCACAGTACTCTTATCTAAATATGCCGTTGAAAGCGTGGAGGCTTTTTAAGCAAAATTAATGGCATTTAGTTTATTTATTACATAAAAATACTGATAGTGATGAAAAAATATCAATAATATTACATAATTTTAAATTAAATGATTTATTGTGTATTTAATAGAAAATAAATAATGCTTAATAAAAAAATATATAAAAAAGAATAGATTACGAAAATAAAGGTGCTTAATGAAATTAGCGTCTTTTAAATAGTTTATTATGAAATGGGAACTTCATTACTTTGGTGAAAATGGCAGTATTGAACTTATACATCAGTAGGAGCAAATGAAGTGCTTTTTTAGTGATTTGCGAAATACATTTAGTGATGAAGCCTGCCTGATATGCATGGGAATTGCATTCCATACACCTGCTCCTTTGAAAGAGAGTGCATTTCCTGTATAGTACAGGATCTGGCCTAGAGTTCATATAAATTTCTGGGTGCAGAGGTTTTGACGACTGATCTAGACTAATTTTGGGGTGTAGAATCCGAATTTTTCTATGCCATCGCACCAAATTGGTGTGAAAGTGGTCAAAATGGCAAAAAATTGGCAAAATTTTATCAGTTTTTTGTATTTTTGTCATATTCTGGAGTTGAAATTTTTTTTAAGGGCAATTGTTTGTTTGAGAATGTTTTTGTAACATACTGCTGCCTGAACCAAGAAAACTGACAAAAATGTCAAAAAATAACAGCAAAAATAGTAAAAAATTAAGTAAATATTATCAAAAAATCGCAAAAATGAAATTTTTGACTATTTTGGTGCATAAACTAGCTCTAACCAATCTTATCAAACTAAATAGTCAAGAAATTAGATATTAATAGCTCTACTAAAATTTCCTAACACAAAAACATGTACAAATGTCTAAATTTTGGGTTACAATGATTAAAAATGGTTGTAGAATATTTGAAAAAATAGACAAAATAGTGGAAGATAGTGTCACACTTCAACATCAACTGATTGTTGCTATCTGATACATTCCGGGTGGAAAACAAATGCTGAGGAAATTCCATCCATATTGGAGGATGTTCATTTTGGAAGCGTTTTAAGGCTAGATCAAGATCGTTTGGATCACAATAGCTAGAGCGTAAACCAAAACTGTAAGTTTTTAACTCTTTCCTTAGGTCCTTAGCAACGTTTTCGACAGATGATTTCCGCAAAGTTTCAACAATTCTTGCACTCTCAATCTGGACAGAATAAACCATCTGGGATTTTCGTTTGTTGCTAGGATATGTAAAATAAATGGTGTCCTTAAATTTGTCTCTAAGCAGGCTCTTAACCAAATAGTTACTGATAGATTCATCCTGGTTCAGCTTTTTATTGATCTCTTGTCTCAAGTAAATGACACTGTATCCACAGCTCGTGAAGTCTATTTTTGAGACTACATCATTAAACACCTTTTGAACCATGTCAGTAGAACCCATAACTTCATTTTCTTGCTGTCTGTTTTCCAAAATTGTCTCTATTCCGCGATCATAGGCTGCAAAATGCTTCTTTATACAATTATTATGATAGAATACATCTTTGTATTCGTTCAACATCGCTACTCTGGTAAAAACATCATCTTGGAACAAGTGATCATAACTCAGTAACTTTTGGGCACGACCTGGAGTACATATCCGAAACAAATCATGGTCAATGTTTCCACTTTTCAATTTGACTCGAGCTGAACCACAAAATACACACACTTTCATATCCTTGATATGCTGTGTTTTAATCCTTTTGCTTGAACTATTTTCTGGAGGAGTTAATGCTTCCCCTGAGGAGGAATCGGAGGGTTTACATTCAGAATTTCTAGACTTCTGGCTACGTTCAACAAACTTTTTATATGTTGCATAGCACGATGTTGCGGGGAGAACGATGAAATAGATAGAATACCGTAACTTGGCTACTTCTTGATGATGGGAAAAGGGAAGGTCCCAGGCGGTGAAGTTTTTCTCACCTCCACTGACTGTCACTGAAGGGCAAATGAGACCCACACTGCTGGAACCAAGAAATGGACTCGACCCACTAGCTATCTCCAAAGATCAACACTGTGTCTGAGTCAGGTCCACTTGAGAACCTGGAAAGCCCTGGCTTCAGGAAAGGTGTGTGCAATGTACACCCAGCCATGACTCCAGATTCCTGGGATCTTGGGAGCATTGCTCCAGTAAATTTGACCATGAGAAAAAGTAAATTTGGGTTTGGGTTTTGTTCATCCGCTAGACGTTATGCAATTTTTTTGCGTATACGTTCTTGTACAAACCAATTTTTTTAAATTACAAATTTAGTTATTTTAAGTTTAGTTGGTAATTCCATATTTAACAATTATTTTTATTTTTTGTTAAGCTTCAATGTTTTGATAATTAAAATTTTATTAAAACGTATATTTTTTTAATATAAAATTATCAGGATTGGACTATGTTCCATTGATCTCAGCCAGGTTTGATAAATTGGCCAGATAATTACTTGTGCAGTTTTAAGTAATCCACCATGACTCTAGAATTGAAAAGTTTAGTTAAGTTTAAACTTACTTTTACTTACTTTAACTTACCTACTTTTACTTACTCTTCCTTACTTTTACTAAGTTAAAGCACTTACTTTTACTTACTTTCATTGTACTATATTTACTTACTTTTACTCACTTTTACCATACTATATTTACTAACTTTTACTTATTTTGTATTTTTTCAGGTAGTCAATAATCAATAATGGATCCTAATATTGATGAAGTTGGAGAGAAAAGTGAGGGTGTTAAAAGGGGTTACTTTTGTGGTCAATGCAAGAACAAATATTCACAGAAGCAAAACTGGGAGGAACATTTTAATTCCAAAAAAAATATTTGTTACAATACAAGAGGTCCCAGAGTTTGGGCCCACAGCTTAGATATTGCAGTAAAGAAATACCAGGATGAAGTGCAGCAAAGAGATACGGCAAAGCAGTCATTTAGTTTGTTCACAAAATGTGCTAGTGCTAGACCTCAGAAAAATGAACCAACTTCATCAACTGCTAATCTAGAAAATGAAACTTTTTCACTAGATGTTTCACAGACTGAAGAAAGTGCTTCTCCTCCACCTAAGAAACAAAAGGTAAGTGAGGAATCTGCACATCAGACTAACAAAACTGCTTTAGAGGAATTTGAAAATTCCCAAATCCAGAAGACATTGAATGCAATTTTGCGCCTAACAAAGAAACTCACCAAGCTGTTGTGGTTAATAAAGAGAAGAGTCAAAATATGCCTTCAAGTTCAAGTGTTGCATCCAAATCTAATAAAGCAAAAAGCAACAAATTTGACATTTCCATAGCCCATTTAAGCAAGTGTAAATCAATACAAGAAATCCTGAACAATGATTTGATCAATCTACATTCAAATTGGTGGAAAAGAAGGATCTAGGGCATGCTGATGGATTCATTTTCAGTACCAAGTGATATAATGGAAAACATTGCAAATAGTGACACTAATATGCCTGATGTAGATATAGCTGTTGAGGATGAAGATGATGATAATCAAGAAGATATTGATGATGCTTCTGATGATAAAATGTTTACATTATATTGCATAGCTTGCACAGACCCCAAAGCATGTGCTTCAGACAAACATTCTAACATAAAAGGTTACTTCAATGTTAAAGATTTAACCTATGTATGCAAACAAGGAGAAAATCAAGAGAGATGGTTTAGAAATCTGAAAACCCACCTGAAGAGACATTTAATTAAACTTCAGCATCATCAAAGAGCTGCTGTTTATGAAGTGATGAAAACATCTTCTCGGAACACTACTAAACGCATAGAAGACTTATGTGGCAACATCTTATACTACATAATGAAAACAAACACTGCATGGGCTCTATATCCAGTACTTCTAGCTGTATTACATAGGTCAGGTTGTGAGGTTGGAAATTTGAATCATAGCACACATGCGTGCGAGACAATTTGTGAGCTATTAGATAATCAACTTAAAGAACAAACTGTAAAGTGGTTCTTAGAACAAACTTCAGTAACAATAACAGCTGACATTGGAACAATTTTGGGATTAAGCATGCTAGTTGTATTAGTTATGAGTGAAGAAGATAAGACTGTAAAACTTGCTGGGATAAATTTAGTACGCAGCAAATCAGGAGTTTATTTGGCCAATTAAATTTTGATGTGTTGAAGTCTCCTAATCACTTGAAACTATCTGAAGAAGCAATTAAATCCAAGGTATCTGGAATGGTTGGAGATGGGGCTTTTTGTAAGGACAACGAGCCATTTAAAAACGAAATGAAAAAGTTGTTTGGAGAAAATTTCAAATTTCGATTGGACTTAATGCATCTTGTGAACAGAGCCCACGTTGATGCATTGAAGAAAATTTGTAAACTAAGTGAGCTTTTAGACTTTATTCAGAATCACTCTTCAAATCTGAGATCAGGCCTTGACTATACCAATATGGTTTTTGACAATATCATTGGTTTTAAGAGACCAAAACTCAAATCTGATACTCGCATGGTTAATTACGAATTTGATCAATTTGACAGATTTGTGGAAAATTGTTTTTTTTTATCATCCACAAGAGAAAGAAATTAGTGCCAAGTTCTATGTATTGATTTCCTATGTAACAAAGATTATGTTGCAAGTAGCTCAAAAAACCACAGTTAGTGCAGAATTTGTAGAAAATATATTTTATAAAGAAGGAGGGAAAACTGTTATGTTAAGAGTGATGGAAACAATTTCCAAATTAGCTAATGGAGGAAATGCAAATGATGTAGTTTCTGAATTTAAGCACGATACCACAGGGCAGCAAAAGGAACTAACAGCTGAGGATTACATCCTAAATGAAGTTTACAAATACATCAAGAAACGTTTGATTACTACCAGGTTGCTGAAGTTGCTAGACCATCCAGAACCAGATCTGAAAGTAGCTTTACAAAAGACTCAGTGATAAATTGGCTGACAGAATATATAGAACAGCTGTGGAAAGGAATCGCAGAGAGATTAAAGCATTTTGATAAAGATGGATCAACTGCCTGGAGTGAAGCACCAGCTGAAGGGACATTCTCCATTCTTGGTTACATTGTTGAACACAAAGGATCCATTGAGCCATCTCATTTGACTAAGCTGTGCAGAATTGTGAAGGAGGGTCCAGCTCCAGGCACTAGATCTGCTGTAATGATCACACAGAAAGCCATTGATCAGTGGCCAAGCATACATGGCGGTAAATTCACAACAAATGCCTACATGCAAGGTCTAACATCGTCCACTGTTGCTGCTGCAATGAATAAATAAACTTAAGGTGAGTTATAAACTGTACATTATTGTATTATTATGTTTAGCTAAAACAATTTGTAATTGGTATGTCGTCAATTCAAGAGTTTACTATCATTAACCTATCTAGTGGTGTAAGGGAAAAAAAAGTAAATTCAGAGCTGTGCTCCAGTAAATTTTTTCAAATCTGGAGTCATGCACCCAGCAATACTTGAGGACCTCAGATGAATATGGGCGTACATAACAAGCAAGCAAGGTTTTTAGCAGACTGATCGTGAAGTAAACCAAATGTGGCTGGATGAGAAAAGCAGATATTACCCTCTGAATTGTTTAATAAAGAGAATCTGGAGGTATTGTCGATTCAAGGACCCTGGGTTGTCCATCCTGTTTAGGTGGATTACCACCAGTGCTACCACAAGAGGGGATATCAACTGCCTTGTGAAAGGGTTGTTCGAACCCTCTACAATGCTCTTGTCACAAGGAAATCCTTGAAAGTAATGACCCCAGTCTATAAGGACAAAGGCTGAAAAAAAAAACTAGTTGGTAGAATTCTAAGGGTTTATTAGAAATTAACTTGAATTATTTATAAGAGCTAGGATGGGTTATGAGCTTGAGTCTAGACATGGCTTAAGATCAAGAAATGGAAATCCAAAAACCCTGAAAGGGTATGCTATACAATGGTGCTTATAATTACAATGACAAAAAATACTGGACAACAAAAATGGAATTTCCAGAAGATGATAAAAAAATTTAACCTATGCTAGAATGGTAAAATTAGACAATACAATAGACCTCACTGGACCTAACATCCTTAAGCTAGACTTGAGGTCAATCCAATCGCACCTATCTATTATAGTTAAGCCATGGAGAAGCAAAACCTGAAGCTATTGGTCCTAGAAATACCTTAACCTGCACACCGTTATGCACAGGCAATGTCCAGTATCACAAGGCACTCTGTTTTTCTTGAATTTTCTTTTTCTTAACAAATTGAGTTGGCAGGCTAGAACTTCCACAAGCGCAAGCCAACTGTGACTTTGAAAAATGAGCTTTTTTTCTAAAAATTGAAGGCGAAATTTACTGATACCAGAATCAAAAAACAAGATCAAAAAAATGGGTCTAAACAAAACTACTGAGCTAGTCAGGCATTAAGCAAAACTAACTCCGTCAACATGGGGGTTACATAGTGGCCAATCCTGAAACGAGAAGAAAACAAGATGTTAGTCAAGACAACCACACTACAACGAAGTGCTGTGATATTGGATATAAGGAGTCTGACTCTCAGTAAGAGCTTTCAAATGCTTGCTTCTGTCATTTGGGTATGCAGAAGCCAACTGAAGCAAATTTTTTATTCCATGTTCTCCGCTGCTCAAATATTTCTCTCCACTTGGGCTTTTGTTCTTCTGGCACAAGATACATTTACCAAGGTTTGAGCTATGCTTCTTTTCTGGCACAAGTTGACATACATCCTGAAAAAATAAAATATACTAAGACTTATTGCAATTATAATAAACTGGTTCTATTCTATGCATATAAAAATTCATTTGTAACACATTGGTCTTTATATTTATGTTTTAAATATTCAATTCGATTATTACTTACCATGATCTATCATCTGTTGAATCGCATAATGAATACAGGGATCCTCAATTTGTAGCTGCTACCAATACTAAACCTGAAACACAATAAATATTACTTAGTTACTCTAAAGAAATCAAATAGATCGATTCTATAAGAAGTTCAAGCATTTTACAAGCAAGCAAGCCTAAGAATAACAAAATTAGTACTATTTTTTTATATTTTGGCTATTTTTTCAAGTATTTTACAACCATTTTTAGCGATTTATACCCAAAATTTAGACATTTGTGCATACAGTACTTTGTTTTAATAAATTCTTGCAGAGCTATTAATATCTAATTTCTTGACTATTTAGTTCGATATGATTGGTTAGAGCTAGTTTATGCACGAAAATAGCCAAAAATTTCATTTTTGCAATTTTTTGACAATATTTACTTAATTTTTTACTATTTTTGCTGTTATTTTTTGACATTTTTGTCAGTTTTCTTGGTTCAGGCAGCAGTATGTTACAAAAACAGATTCTTAAACAAAAAATTGCCCTTAAGAAATTTTTCAACTCAAGAATATGACAAAAATAGGAAAAACTGATAAAATGTTGCCATTTTTGCCAATTTTTTGCCATTTTAACTACTTTTGCACCAATTTGGTGCGATGGCATAGAAAAATTCGGATTCTCCGCCCCAAAATTAGTCTAGATCAGTCGTCAAAACCTCTGCACCCAGAAATTTATACGAACTCTGGGCCAGATCTTAGACTAGTAGTTTCTATGGTATAATTAGGTTTGTGTCTAAAATCCCAGGGCAATCTGGTCTTATAACAATGGTGTATTTGATTGGAGCAGGGGGGAGACTTTGAGCATATTGACAGCATCAGTGAATTTGTATAAGTCATTTAGTTTTAAAATATTTAGCTCTTTAAACATTGGGGATGTGTGACTTTGTTGTTATTATTCGAGAGAGTTCACAGACATTTTTTATGAATTACTTCCAAAGTATGTTTTATATATTTCTTTGAGCTACCCCATGTTGTAATGCAATATAATAATTGTGGATGGATGAAGGATTAATATAGGGTGAAGAGCGAATTGAATTGAATAACCTTTATTATTAATAAAATAAATACAGTACTTTTACAATTTACAATGACGTAATAATTAGTGATGCACCGGAGGCAGATTTTGGCTGGAGGGCTGGAACCTCCGGCTTAGTGTTTTTTCCTCCAGCTGGAGGTTCCGACCAATTGATTTATTTCAGTATTTATATGTGTGTGTTGTGTGTGGTCCATCGTCTCATCTATTTATGGTTTATATATTATAGTCCTGCTATTTTAAATTATTAAGTCTTTAATAACTTAAACTTTATAAAAGTCGACTTTCTATGCTTTGTGAGTGCTAATTTCTCTAAAAATTCCCATTGAACAGAATATCCTCAGGTTATGGAACTTATAATGTCTTGCTGAATGCTAAGTAAAGTAGCCGATATCAAATCAATTATTAATACAACCACTGATCACACAAAATAAATTATTATTACAGTCACTGAGAACTGAAATATTCGGATAGGTGCAGAAATGAGGTTTTATAGTTTTATAGAATTAAAACTGAAAGTTGTCAGAATTGAGTTTGGTGTACTTGGCACCTCCGGCCAGAGGCTGGAGTTTAGTGAGACCTCCGGCTGGAGCAGGAGGTTTTCTAAAATGGCCGGAGCCGGAGCTGGAGCTGGAGCTCCGGTGCATCACTAATAATAATTGTGAAGCTGGACTATTTATTTAATTTAATTTGGCCCTTAAGCTGTAAGCTTTACTGGGCTCTTAATTGAAAATAAACCAGTTATTATTAATAATACATGTCATGAATAAGAATTATTAATTTGGGTATGTATTAATCTTAAATTATTATTATTATCGATATAAAACAAATACAAAGTCATTATTGAAGGTATAATATCAATACTATACAAAGAAATCAATATTAGACATGAGAGATAATAGATGAAAAATAACAAGTAATGTACCTTTAATCCTAGATTACACATGGGAAATGAATAAACAATAGTAATGTACATTTAATCCTAGATTTTTATTAGTGTTCCATTATTAATCGAGATTTCAACTTGGTTTTAAATGAATTTCCATTCACAGTACCTATATATTTCTTATATCACCATTTAAATCTTTCCATAGTTTCAATCCATTGAAAATGGGTAATTTTTGAGATGACTCTAAATTGAGGCATAACGTGCTTTGATCTATTTCTGGTCTGATATGAGTGGATTTCTTGATGTTATAAAATATTTATTTACCCATTGTAATGCGCCTCGGTGGTGTAGTGGTTAGCGTCGCTGACTACGAATCCATCGGCCCCGGGATTGAGACCCAGTGATGGCAGCCGGCGTGCAGCAAAACCCAGATGTTCATCCTTCCACACAAAGAAAGTGGTTGGTTGATAAATGGGTACCCTGGGTGGCCGAGACGCTGGGCTGCTGGTGGGGCGTGGTTCGGATTCCATGTTAAACTGTAGGTCTAAGGTCGAGTGAAAAGCTTGACCTTCATCAGAATGAACAATTCGGGCGGAAGCTAACCAAAGGTTACCAAAGGTATAATAAAGTTTGTAAGTTAATGATTTTGTTTTTCACTCTTAAATAAAAATAAAATGTGCCAGTTTGATGATGACATTGAGGTTTAGTAGATTTAGCTCTTTAAATAATGCACTAGAATGATCAAGGAAATCAACATCAGGTAATAACCTGAATGAGGAACTTAAGCAGAGAGTGTATTATGCCCCGGACAGACAGGAAAATCAGAGAAGCACGAAAACGATAGATTTGGGGGGTTATAATGACAGATGATGGGAAATTTGAGACAAAATGAGTGATAAATAAAGCAAAAAGAGTTGCGGGACAGGTACTAAGAACTTTTAAAAGAAGGGACAAGATAGTAATGATTCTCTTGTTGAAAACACTGCTCATGTCAAAACTTGGATACTGCTCAGTCTTGACTGTCCCATACAAGAAGGAAGAAATTAATAAGCAAGAAGATATTCAGACACATTTCGCAGCCAAGATAGATGGCTGCAAAGAACTCAACTACTGGGAAAGACTACGTAAACTAAATCTGTACTCCCTGGAAAGAGAGATACAGAAATAGAGAGGTACACCATAATATATACATAAAAAATTATCGAAAAACTTATACCAAACCTGAAACTAAACCCAATTACCATCCAAATAACACTGGAAAATAGGAAAGGCGAAATGTATAGTGTTCCCAAATTAAAGGCCTGACAAGGGACCTCTTCAACACTGAAGGAAAACAGCTTGGTTGTCAGGGGGCCAAGACTTTTTAACCAGCTTCCAAAGGACCTCAGGGACGTTATAGGGGTCAAAGTTGAAGTCTTCAAAAGAAGACTAGATGCCTGGCTCAGGATGGTACCAAATGAGTCGGGTGTACCTGGCTATGTGCGGTTCAGAGCGCAAGAGATCAACTCGCTCCTCCACCAAGCCAGACCTAGAGGCGGAGCCACCAGCTTTACCTTTGTGTGAAGAGAGAGCAATGCACGGAACTGCTACGAGGTTACGAGGTATTGCTTGTTTTTGGATGACAAAGATACTGTGAAATATAGGGTCATAGGTTGATTGCTATCAACTTGGCGATCTGGTAAAAATTTCTGCCAGATTTAATGACCATCGATGGCAAAGACTCGTTAAAAAGTTGTGTGTGGAGAGGTCGCCTTCTTGATGAGTAGTTTTTTTTGGTTAAATTATTAAATTTATTTTTCTTCGGACCTGAAGGGATAGGCCTATCCTTTTGTTTTACTAGTTTTATTTTATTAGTGTTTCACTCAGAACTTGTAGGAAGATTAAACGCATCTTCCTTGCCCACGCAATGCTCACAACTAGACAGCTCTGAACCAAACTAAATCTTTTGTCTTAAATTCGCTTGCTTTGCAAACGGAAAGTCCCCAGACGTCTAACTTTTGTATTTTTATTATTTCCCTTCTCGAAGTAATTTGCCTGAGTCAGTGTTAGAAAATTTTGATATGATAAAATATGTTTTTTATTTTATGTAGGCCCAGTGCCTACATATTTGGTTCTACGCATGGGAATTTTCCCATTTCTAATAGTCTTTGTCGCCAATCCTGAGGCAATTTTGTGGTTATTTAATATTAATACTGTACATTAATAATTTTATTTAATTATGAAATAAAGGTACCATATACGATACCATATTGTAGGCGTCTGTAGGCCTGGGTTTTCATTAGGCCTTGTTGTGAACTGTAATATAAAGTGTATGACAAGTATGTATAGTTTTTCGATAGATAGTGTTTAAAGCATTGTTAATGGAGTTTCCAAACAAGGGTGCAGTACGTTATATAAGGAAGAACAAGAGATATAAAGTTAATAAAACTTGTTTCGGGACTACATTTCTAAGTTTAAACATTATAGCAATGTTCCTTGAAATCTAAGGTATAATTTACATGATCACTCCATTGCAAATTCTTATCTTGCTTAACACCAAGAAATTTTGTTACAGTATGTACATTCCTTTACAGCGATTTCATCAACATTAAGTTCATTGAGATAAACATTTCTTTTATTATTAAAAATCATTAAATTTGTTTCACTGGTATTTGGGAAGAATTGATTGGTGGTCAACCCCTTCATTACATTGATAAATTTTGATTTAAATATATTCTTAGATGAATTAACATCTTTACAAGAAAAAGACAGTTGTATCATCTGCAAACATTATGAAGTTAAGTATATCGCATGAGCGTGGAAGGTCATTTATATATAATAAAATAACAGTGGAGCCAAAACTGAGCCCTGTGGTACACCATGTTTGACAACCGCTTCAGTTCAGCAGACCTCATTCACTGATACAAAATGATATCTATTGGACAAATAACTTTTAAACCAATCACTGAGTGCTCCTCTAAAACTGTAACAATATAATTTGTGAAGTAGAATATTATAGTCTATTACATCAAATACATAAATATTGATATCATTATTTCTTTGTACTCTTTAGCTATGCATTTTCCATAAGATTTAAAGTAGCCATTTCTGTTGATTTATTATTATGGAAGCCATATTGATTTAGAGATACTTTTTACAATTTTCCCCAAAACTTTGCTGAACACCGATAATGAACACACCATCCTGTAATTAGTTGCCAGAGCAGGATCACCCACCTTTAAAAAGGGGTTATACAACCAATTTTTAGCATTGAGTGGGTTTTGAGAAGGGTCTTTTCTACTTTAAAATAATTATGCTGTACATGACTTTTTGAAATTTAGTTTTTAATCTAAATTTTTTAATCTTTAATCTAACCTCATTCACCCTTGCAAGAGTAGTATTCCCAATTTCTATTTGGCAATTTGTACTGTTTTGTGGTGGTAATCATACAAGATGATTTTGTCAGGTTCAATAAAAGTGTATTAGCACACATCCATTTATACACATTTTCTAATTGCCTGTTCGTTTCATTAATTAGAAAGTGTCCGTTATGATGGGAAGAAGTAAGCGTGGTATCATATGCAATTTAATGTGGCTGAGAGATTAAAATCGTGACGTGAATTAGAAATAGTAATGGGTCAGGAATAGTTCGTTGTGGGACTCCACTCGGTAGCATCGCCTTGTTGGATACATTATCTTTTAATATGATATACTGATGACGATTTGACAGATATGATTTAAAGTTTAAACCAATCGAGGATATTTCCTCTTATTCCATATATGTGAAGTTTATTCAATAAAGATTTCATGCGAAAGTGTATAGAATGCTTTTAACAAATCGGGGAAGATGAAGGCATTGTATTTTTTGCTGTTTAAGTTTTGATACACATTTTCTAGTAGCATGTTTATAGCATCTTCTGTAATTGTGTTTTAGTTAGAATATCGTATTATTTGATAAAGAATTTAGTCAGTTTATTGTCACGAGTTTTTCAAATACATTACTTAAATTCGGCAATGCGGAAATGGCGCGATAATTGGATGGAGTGTTTGGGTTTCGCGACTTAAATATGTACAGGGCATATTCTGGCTTCCTTTATTTAGACTGTCAGAAAATGTACAAATAGTGTTACTGATTCATTCATTAGTTTACGGAATGGTACAGCAGTTTCATCGGATACTAATTTGTATAATTTTTCCAGGATCGTATTGATGTCAGAATCTTTATTTTTTAAATTTTTTATTGCGAGAGAGATAATATGGTAGAATTGGATCGAAGAAAAATTAATTTCGATTTGGTTGTGGCCAGACATGGGGTCAATTACTGGGTTTCTGTTACTATTACTTTTGATTCCTTCTATTACTATTACTTTAATTTTCATCTATTACTATTACTTTTGTATGTTGGGTACTTCACTCATTTGAAAAGGATCTTTGTGTCTATTTAAATGCAATTAGAAGCAGTGTGTTAACAAACAAACACTTTATTTCAGACTCAGCAGGTACAAACATTATACAAAAGGTCCATAGAAGATTAAGAGAGAGTTGTCTGGAGCACTGACTAAGTAGGCCAGTGAATCACTGTGTATAATGAACATACAAATAGAATGAGCCAACCATGAAGTGGTGTGCCAACTATCACTAACATAAGTAAAGCTATCACCAGAAAGACTACATAAATTAGTACACATGGATGAAAGGGTCATTTTATTATCTTCACAGAAGGCTTGTAAGTGGTTGCTAAACAAAGAATTATCATTAAGCACATTAGCATTAAAGTCGCCAATAATAGCTACACATGTCGTATCCAACTCATCAATAATACTACTCACCTGCCCCAATTTAATGAGGTAATCTTCATTATCAACTGTCTGAAAAGGCACATAGATACACAGAATTACAAATTTTTTATTGTCTACACAAATTTCTATTTCCAGTTAGCCAATTCAAACCAAGTTTTAATTCACTAATATATTTCCCATACCCAAACCTTCATGTTGGTTTGCTCATTGTATCAGTTGCTTGGAGACACTAGCACCGGACCTAGAGTAGGTACCCCACCAGGTAGGTGGCCTGCAAGGAGACCATCTTGTTTATCTCTGGTGGCCTCCCCTATCCCGTGAAAGTTATTGGACAGGCTATTCAGGTCCTTTAAGTCCTGTTTCCTGCAGACAGAATATCAGCATCCTCAAACAGCTTATCAATTATGATCCACCTGTGTTTGCTGTTATTGCCTAAGCTTATGCCTCTACAGTTATAAGAGATTACCTTGAATGTTGCAATTAGGAAGATGCAGGAGTTCTGCCAGCCATCTCTACATGTTGAATTCCACTTATACCAGGCACAGCAATTACAGCATTAGACCCAGCTGGATTTTCCTCCACAGTATGACGCACGATGTTTCCATAATTACCTTCTCCAGCACTTACGAGAGGGGCTGCAGGTGTTTTTCTTCCCTTCTTCTCATAGAACTGTTGTACATATACCCATTCTGGCCATACTGCTGGATCCATAAATACCCCTGGATCATCACAGACTGCTGTAACTTGAAAGGAGCTATACGTAGTCCATCTGGAGTCAAATTTCCTACATGTAACCTGAAGGTTCACTTTATCTTCCACAAATGCCTGCAGCTCCTTGGCCGTAAGATCAGGTCAATATCTCGAGACAAAAATGTTTGCAGTCTTCGTTGGTACAGCCATCATACCGTGTGACCACAAAAACTGTCCCTGTTTTTAATCGCTTATTACTCAGTCATTATTGCAGCTTCACAAATGAAATAAAAAGCTTTCGAAAAAGAATATTTAAAAGTTTTATTTAATTTTTTCGATATCCTGGATACGAAATCAGTACTTATAAAAAAATGACAGTTTTATCCACCACAATCATGGGTTATTTGTCGGACATGCAACGTGTTTTCATCGCAGAAGAGATGATCAAACATGGCTCGGTAGTTGCCACCCAACGGTCTTTCAGACGACAATACGGTCAGCAAAGGACCATAGATCCTAAAACGATTCGCAGGATTTTCGCAAAATGGAAACATCACGGCTCAATCAAGAACATGCATAAAGGCAACTCTGGGCGCAGCAAAGGTGTGCGAACTGCTGAAAACATTGATTCAGTCGCAAATCAGCTTGAAACGGACAACAAGAAATCTGTGAGACGACTATCAGCTGTGACAGGAATCAAACGGGAGAGCATTCGGAAAATAATCACGTTGGATTTGAGAATGAAGTCATTCAAAATTGTGTGTTTGCAACAGCTTAGCGAACAAGACTACCAGTGTCGTTTGATGTTTTGTGAACGCATTGAAACAATAATTGAACAAAACCAGATAAGATTAAGTGACATAATATTCAGTGATGAATGCCACATCTATCTCAATGGGTTCATCAACAGACAGAATTACCGGTGTTGGTCACAAAACAAGCCAAATATACACTTGGAGAAACCTCTGCATTCACCAAAATTACTGTCTGGTGTGGTTTGAGTAGCAGCAAGGTTTATGGTCCTTACTTTTTTGAGGACCCAGAGACGAGGAGACTGCTTTCAGTAACTTCAGAAAGATATGTAGAAATGCTGAACACTGTTTTTGAACAAGAAAACTGCAGTAACAAGTGGTTTCAGCAAGACGGAGCAACAGCCCACACAACTAGGCAATCACTGGAATGTTTAACAAGATTTTTTGAACAAAGATTCATTTCTCATCGCTCGCAGTTTCCCTGGCCCGCAAGATCTCCCGATCTATCACCTATGGACTTTTTTCTCTGGGGATTTGTCAAGGACAAAGTATTCAGGCAAGAGCCATCCTCTATCGAAGAATTAAAGCAAGCGGTGGTAGAGAGTGTACAGTCCATTGAATGCAGCGTTTTGGAAAATGTAATAAATAACTTCCTTTCCCGTTGTGTGAAATGTAAGAATGTCCAGGGACGTCACTTTGAACACATGTAGAATAAATTAAAACTTTAAAATGTTCTCTTTCGAATGCTTTTTATTTCATTTGTGAAGCTGCAATAATGACTGAGTAATAAGCGATTAAAAACAGGGACAATTTTTGTGGTCACACGGTACAATCTGTTTTGGCAACCCCTATGATACCCCACCATTCTCTGCCAGCCTTTGCCACAGGCTGACTCACTCTAGCCAGTGCATGAGTGGGACCAGACCCCCTTGAGGGACCACCACCATTAGATACTGCAGTGGTTGCAGTTCTCGGAGGGGTCGCTCGCTTCCAGCCCCTCCTTACCACCATTGTCCAAGATGCCTCCTCATCATGACTCCCGACTACATTCCCAGCATCCCGATTCACCAAGGCCCCTTGGAGGGTACCCTGTGTGAGATGGTATTGAGCTGGTGATGTAGCAGTGTCTGGATTCATGGATCCAGGCTGAGGCTTAAAGGCAGAGGGCTCTACACTCGTGGATTCAGGATGAGGCTGAGCGGCAGCCAAATAACAAATATTTGTTTCAACTAAATCATTACAATTTCAGAGACTGTAGGTCTTAATAAATTTTACTTTATTGAAGGAAAAATTTGCCACAATATTAGTTCACATACATGTTTATTTTAGTTTAAAGTAGATTTAGTTCATTTTTCAGTTCTTTGTTCACACAATATGTCCATTGCCACTGTAATAGAAAAGTAATAGACTATTATCTATTACTTTGCCTTCTATTACTATTACAGCCAAAAAATTATGATCTATTACTATTACTTGAAAAATCCTGTAGTAGTCTGTTACTATTACCCCATGTCTGGTTGTGGCATGTATTGTCGATAGTGAGTGTCTGTAATTGGGATCGAGTCTACAGTATTAGAGCCAATATTTACAAAGAAGTTTAGTAAATTATTCCGCCTTGTGTGAGGGAGAATAAAAGATTTGTTTTAACTTTCTTTGTGTTAATTAACTCTTTCAGTGTTCCATCACCTTTTTGGATTGGATTTTTGTTCATCAATTTTTAAACAATAATGATCTTTTCCCTCTCAGCCTCACCCTTTCACACTCCCTCATTAAAATTATTAACGTTGTTCAATATAATAAAACAATTAGCAACAGGAGCTCTGGGGGTGGTGATCGAGGATGAGTCTGTTGATGATAATGCCAGCTTGTGACATGCTAGTGTGTGATGCCAGCCAAAAAAAAAAAAAAAAATTAGACTAACACGATCGTAGATGTAGCTCGTAGCGTAAACTAACCCACTTTTTGTTTTACTTTACCTACTTTTTTTTCTTTCTTATCCTCTCCTTACTTGCATGTCTGTAACTCTCTTTACTTGCATGTCTGTAGTTTGCATGGTATGACAGTGAGTTAAGACTGTTTGCATGGTTTGTAAGCGTTCTTATTTTACTTCTTTTCATCTTTCACACCTTTCCTATTCTCTCCGACTATTTTTCTGACTTGTCAGGTCAGCAGTGGCCAACTGATAATGATGGTGAGTCTTTCTTTCTCTTTTTCTGAATGAATTTTAACCCAAGAATGATAGGTTTTGCTACTTACTTAACCCCTTATTCTCCTCTTTTAACCCCCTCCTCTTTCCTTTCTCTCGGGCTAACCTTGGAGTGGATCTTAGGGTCTTTGTTAGCCTTAGCTTCTGTAGATCTGGTTTTGCTTTTTTAATGACTGCTTTAAGTATGTTACGGTAATTATTGTAATTATTGTCTGTTCAGTAATAATATCAGTTTTCCATAATGTAAAGAGAGTATGCTTGCATTTAATACTCACAGTGAGTGCTGGTGTGATCCATTGATTGTATTTAGTTTTAGATATTACTTTTGGTTTAAGAGGAACGTTTATTTTGATTATATACTTGACCAAAAATTTGAGGTTGCAGCAATCACTGAATCCTGGTTAAATACAGAGTAGAGATTTTCTGGGAGAATATCATATTCCTGCTTATGAGATGTTTAACAATGATAGAATAGAAAGAAGAGGTGGTGGTACTGTGCTATACGTTGTCACACTTAAAACCTATAATTAAAAACATTGCAGAAATTGATACTATAAATGCGACGTTTGTTGAAATTAAAGACAATCCACAAAAGAAATTAATTATTGGTTTTGTATATAGGCATCCCTCTCAGATTGTCAATAGTGGTAATAGACTTCAGGAACTAATTTTTATCTAAGTAACGAACATGCGATAATTATGGGAGAACTTAATTTACCTTCTTGGGATTGGGGTGGTTCTTTATATTCTAATTCCGCTCGTCAACTGTACGAGGGTTTGTTCAAAAGTTCACTTTTTCAAATGGTCAAGTAACCCACTTGAGAACGCAATATTCTAGATTTAGTTTTAATTACAGACCTAGACTTAAATGATATCTCAAGGAGACCACTTCTCCACCAGTGATCATAGGCAAATAACATTTGAAATTAAATTGATGATCATAGTTCGGAGAGCCACGAATACGTTTTGGATTTTAAGAGAGCTAAATTTCCTGACGTGAAAGTACAACTTTCGACCCATGATTTAGATGAGGCTTTATCGCACGATGATATTAATGGCACATGGACTTCTTTTTTAAATTATTTTAAACATTTAGAGTCGAGTAATATCCCATTACGTAAAAAGAGACTGGCGAAGTCTTTTAAACCCAAATGGTAGAATGCTGAAATTAAAAGTAGCTTAATATTAAAAATGAACTAGTATTTTATATTTAAAGAAACAAATAATTTGCTAGATGAAAATGCTTACAAGCAATTGAGAAGTCGAAGCAAAAAACTTATAGAAAAGTAAGCACAACTATGAGCTATATAGTATATAGTGAACTAAATTCATTCAAATCTGAAGTAGTTCTATAATTATGTTAGGAATGAAAAAGTAGCTTGACAGACTCATAGACGAAAACAACGAAAAAATGTATGATGGCTTACAAATAATGAAAGTTTTAAATAAATTCTTCTCTTTTGTGTTTACTAACGAAAATATGAACAACATGCTCAATAATGATCATTTAAAGCCACCATTTTACCATCAGTGAAAGTGAAGTACTCAGCCATAGGTAAAATTAATTATAATAAAACTCCAGGTCCAGATAAGCTCTACCCAAGGGTACTTAAAGAAATGAACTGCGCAGTCATCTCACCCCTCTCATATATATTTAATAATAAAAAATCGTTATAGTCTGGAGAAGTTCCGTACGATTGGAAACGTGCGAACATTACGTCAATGTTTGAAAAAGGGGACAAACTGCTTCCGGGAAAAATTTTATCGTCCTATTAGTCTGACTTCAGTAGTTGGTTGGCTTATGGAGACAATTGTTTGGGATGAAATAGATTTTTTTTTATGCAGAAAGGAGGACCAAGGGCGAATGCCCGCAAAAGCGCCCCCACCACCACCACCACCACCAAAGAAGAAGAGAGCCAAAATCAAGGTCCGTTATAATAGCGATAGTAAGAGAGCTAGAGAGGGATTGAAGACAGTCTGTAAGAGGCGGGGAATTGATGAGACGAAAAGCCTTTAATTCCACCCAGTCAAATAGAGCTGTGTGGGTTGAGCCACCCCACACATGAGGCGTACTCCATATAGGGGCGGAGAAGACCCTCTGTACAGAGAGAGCAACTGAGTAGGGGTGAAGAAACTGTGGAGGTGGTACAGCACACCTAACCTTTTGGAAGCTGTTTTGGAAAGAGAGTATGTGATCTTTCCAAGAAAGATCACGAGAAAAGGAAATGCAAAGAATGTTAAAAGAAGAGGAAGGATTGAGTTCTGTATTATCAAGGTAAGGGGATAATCGTGTGGGAGATTGTGACGTGTAGACAGATGGAAGAACTGAGCTTTTGAGACAATGAAAGCCACAAGTTTTTCGCTGCCTCAATCATTAGATAGTAGAAAGATCAGAGGGTCATGGAATGACTTGATGGGGAAGCTTTGTGAAGCGGGTGAAGAAGTGAAGAGTAGAGTCATCAGTATAGAAGTAGATAGGACAGGAAGTGGATTTAATATAGCTTTGATAAATAAAAGGAGAAGAATGGGTCATAGGACAGATCTTTGAGGAACACCAATGTTACTTTAGGAGAAGAACAGTGGCCATCTCCAACTGCAGGTATAAATGGGCCAAAAAGGAAATTAGAGATGAAGGCACAGATAGAAGGATAGAAACTGAAGGAGGGCAGTTTGGAAATTAAATATTTGTGCCAGACTCTATCAAAAGCTTTTGATATGTCTAGCACAATAGCAAAAGTTTCATCGAAATCCCGAAAGGAGGATGACCAAGAATCAGAGATATGCAAGAAAATCACCAGTAGAACATTCCTTCCAGAACCCATACTGACGATCTAAAAGAAGATTGTGAGAAGAGGTGTTTGAGAATATTCCTATTAAGGATAGATTAAAAAACTTTAGAAGGGCAAGAAATCAAAGCAATTGGACGGTAGTTCGAGGGTTGAGAGCAGTCACCCTTCTTTGAGACAGGCTGAGTGAAAGTGAACTTCCAGCAGGAAGGAGAAGTACCAGGTGAAAGAGAAAGATGAAGGAGTTTCCCTTGAGAGTGTGTCAGCACAGAAGCACATTTTTTAAGAACAACAGGAGGAACACCATCAGGACCGTATGCCTTCCTCGAATTGAACCCAGATAGGGCAGAAAGAAAATCTTTGGAAGAGATTCTAATTTCAGACATAATAAAGTCAGAGGGAGGAGATGGAGAAACGGCACTGGAATCGTTCATGATTGAGTTGAAGACGAAAGTTTGAACAAAGAGTTCAGCTTTGTCAGGAGAAGAGCTGTAACTGAGCCATTGGAATAGAAAAGAGTAGGGAAAGAAGTAGTAAAATTGTTGATGTTCTTGGAGGTTGGAGGAGGTGCCAGAAAGAGCGAGAAGAATTAGAATTGGACACATTTTCACATTTTAGTCACATGATGGAAGGTTTGGCGAGTTGAAGAACAGATTTTGCTCGATTCTAGGCAGAAATATAAGCTGAGTGAGAGTCAGGAGTTGGATGGCGGATAGCATTAGAACAAGTAAAATCAAACCAAGGATTTTTTTTTGCACTAGTAGTAGGAATAGATTATGGAATGTACGCCTCCATGCCCGAGAGAATCACTTTTGTCATGCGCTCAGCACACTCGTAAGGGCTCCAGCTACTGAAGCAGTAATCATTCCATGGGAAATCTCAGAAGTACTGCCTAACAGCCTCCCAATCAGCAGCGCCAAAGTACCTCCTCTTGGGAGGATCCAAAGGCCGGATTGGAGCGATAGGACAGGAAACAGAGCTAAGATTGTGGTTGGAGGAGCCCAACGAAGAAAAAAGTTTCACAGATTAAGAAGAAGGATGAGAGGTAAGAAATAAATCCAGAATGTTGGGCCCATCTCCAAGTTGATCAGGGATATGAGTAGGATGCTGTACAATCTGCTCTAGGTCATTCAGGACAGAAAAGCTGTAAACTACTTCACCAGGGATGTTGGTGAAATGGGAGAAAAGCGGAAGGTGGTGGTGAATATTGGAATATCCAAAAATGGAGATTTTAGCCAAAGGAGAGTGGGATAGAATGTATTCCACTTTGCAAATGAGGTAGTCAAAGAATTTTGGATAGTCAGTAGAATTAGGAGAAAGGTAAAGAGCGCAGATGTATTTAGTTTGAGATTCGCATACAAGCCTTAGCCAGAGGGTATAAAATTAGGAGCATTCGAGTTTGGGAATACGAGAACAAGGTAGGTCACTGCGTACATATACACAACATCCACCTTTGGAGTGAAATTGAGTATAGAGAAAGTAAGAGGGTACAGAAAAGGGGTTGCTTTCTTTCGTCCAAGACACCTGGGTTTCAGTGAGGAGGAGAGGTGGTGTTCAGTAGATTGGAAATTTGAGGAAAGGCCACAAATGCGGAAGTTTATGAAAAGTAAATCAGCCAACAGGCCCAGAACATCTCGAATGGGCGGTAGCAGATCCAGCCCCGCTGGCGGGGTCTGTGTTCCCGGTATTAGCAGCGGGAGAGCCAGATGTGGGGAAATTTATGGATTTATGGTTCCCTCCCCAGGGAAGTCAGATTTTTTTTTTTTTTTTTTTTTTTTTAAAGATATGTAGTGTTAATCACTTAGAAATAAATTGCACGTTTTTTGATGTAATCGTTCTTCTCTTACTAATCCACTCGATTTCTTTACTGATATTGTAAATACATATGATGAGTGTAAAACAGTAGATATATACAGTATTTCGATTTTCAAAAGGCATTTGAGAAGTACCGCATAGGAGATTATTAGCTAAATTTTGTTCTCATGGAATTGATGGTAATCGTGTTCTTTTTCTTATTGTTTTTTTCCCTTCTACCCCAGATGGAGAGTGTTTCTTGCTTCTGGAGTTAAACCTTAACCCTAAGGAATTTTTAGGTACAGCTTAGTACTAGGCGTAAGATAGAGGTGCTGTATCGTAATATCTCCCCTACTACTTCTCCAGATGTCACACGGGCAGTTAGTTCAGGAACTCCACTGTAGATTTCTTTACTGCCCTTGTTGCCCCCACCACTATTGGGATGATCTCGGGTTCCACATTCCACATTCTCCTTATTTCGTGTTTGAGTCTCTAGTATTTTAAGATCTTTTCCCGTTCATAGTTCGCCATATTCCAGTCCGCTGGGACTCCTACTTCCACCAAGAGGCATTTGTTTCCCTCCTCTCTCACAACTATGTCTGGTCTGCATCCTGATACCCTGATGTCAGTTGGTATCTCGTGATCATATAGGAGCAGCACTTTGTCATTGTCTTCTATTCCTTGTGGAATATGTTCCCAGTGTTTTTCTGTTTCTAGCCTTATTTCATATTTCTTACACAGCTTGAAGTGGATTAGCTTGCAGACTGCATTGTGTCTGTCTGTCTGTGTAGTTTCCTCTGTGCAGGAGTATTTCACACCCAGATAGTATGTGACTCAGTCTCTGGGCTCTTTGAGCACAGTCTGCACATCTTGCTTTCATTTCTGCCCTCAATATTTCTTTTGAACCAGTTTGTCCGTAGTGCCTGGTCTCGTGCTGCCACCACCAGCCATTCATCTTCTGGTCTCAGTGCCCCTCTTACTAGGAACTCCACAGTTTTATCCTCTCTATATATGCTCTGTTCAGCACGTCCTCTTTGTATACTTTGCTGAACTTGTGCTCTTCCCAGTTCTCCTTTTCTTCTGATCTTTTCTTGTTATACCTTCTTTTGATGGTGCTTATCTTTTCCAAGAGAGGTTTATGTGCAATGTCTTCAAGCTGTTCAGGTCCTATGCCAGCATCCACTAGATAATCATTTGCCTTTTTTGAGAGTAATATTGTTTGAGGCTTTTCACATTCATGGTCTCTCACAAATCTGACCAGCCCCCCCTCCTCCTTCCTTTATGTACTGTGCTAATCCTATTGTTGTGGCTTTGTGCACTTGGTCAATTAGCGCAACCCCTAATCCACGGACCCTCCTTGGCAAGTATAGCCTTGGTGTGCATTGGTTTTTATATATGACATTATGCGCATGGAGCAATTTTCTGGTGATCGTATCCAGTTTGTTGATTTCTTTGCTGGGTCCAATTGATTATGCCGAAACTGTATGACAGTACAAGTACCGCCAGTAAGTTTATGGATAAGATCTTATTTTTACTGTTTAGGTGAGATTTTAGGATAAACTTTATCCTTTTTGAATATTCGTTTCGCAGTCTTTCCTTCATGATGTCATTTTCCATCTTTTCAGATTCCTCCATCCCCAGATATTTATATGTAGCCTCTTGCTCTATTTCTTCTATTACGATATTGTCCACCTTGATGTTTTCTGATTCACACCTTTCGCCTTTCTTCAGTGTGACAGTGGCACATTTCTCAAGCCCAAACTCCATCTGGATGTCATCTGAGAACTTTTTGACCTCCCTGACCTCTTCTGTTAGCTCACTTTTGTTTGGGTTGTATGGTTTTAGGTCATCCATGTAAAATAAGAGATATTTTCGGGCTGTTCTTTTCCCTTGGCCTCATTACGTACATGTAGCCTTTGTTTAGGTTATTTATTAGTTGGCTAAGTGGGTTTAGCACCAGTACAAACAAAAGAGGGAATATTGAATCACCCTGGTAGATCCCTCTCTTGATTCTCACACTGTTCACCTCTAAAGTTCCCTTACTGTGATGGAGAGTTAGGTCTGTCATAATTTAAACCTGCTTGCAGTCTTGATGTTGTGAAGGAAGCTTGCATTATTATCTGAATGTTCTTTTGCGAGATCAATATTTAAATCTGCAATAACTCAATTGTTACCAATATAATTGGAACTTAAATTCTATCAATGTTTGTAATAAAAGTTAGTACGGTAGCAGTTGGTGCGGTAAATGCCTAAAATTGAATACTGGGTGCTTGGAATAAATATTCCAATTGCAAGTATTTCTGAGGTATTGTTTATGCTTGTCAGTTCTTCGATACGTTTACTTTTGTAGTTTGAGGCTACAAATATATTTACACCTCCTCTCCTATTGTTAGTTCTATCTGCAGGGTAGTTTTTGTATCCTGGGATGTTAAAAAATAATTTTTTTTATTCAGTGTTGGGCACTGAAGCGTTAATCCGATAACAGTTAATTAACGAAGTTAACTTTTTTTAACGGACTATTAACGGAAGTTAATTTCCATTTATCGTTATCGGACCAGTTAACTTCCGATAACTCGATATTTAGTCTGTTAAAGTCTGTTAACAAGTTGACTGTGAGGAGTCATTCGCGGAAGATCACCGCTCCGCGAATGAATTCAAACCGCCATAACTTCAGTCTGCCAATTCCATCCTCTGCCGCAGTGGAATGGCTCTTCTCTCTCGGCAAGGACATCCTGAGGCCCAAGAGGCCAAGACTGGCAGTTGGGCCTAACTTTGAGAAGTTGGTCTTTCTGAAGGGCAACCAGCACATGTGTCATAGTGTCTTTAATAAAGTGTCTAAAATTTAATTTTACCTTTCAGTTCCCGCCATAATAATTCTCTGGTAAATTAAATTTAGTTAATGGTTAGTGGTTACAAGGGTTTCAAACATGTAATCAGTACATTTTTTATTTAAAAATTAAAAAAAAAGTATTAAGCAAAAAAAAAGTTGCAAACAAAAAAAATAAAATACAGTTAAATACCTATTTATTGTTGATTTTGCATAAATAAACATTTCTATGGGTTTTAAAGCTTTTTTCCTTGATTTTTTTAAATGTTAGTAAAGAAAAAAAAATAGTTATCGTCAACGGATTATCATTAACTTCCGTTAACTTTGTAGTAAAATTATCGGATTATCGTTATCGGAGTTAAAAATTGGGGTTAACGGATTATCGTTATCGAAGTTAACTTTTTGGTTAACGGTGCTGTGGTGGGATTCGGAGTAACCTAATGGCTGCACCACGAATAAGAATTTTTTTCTTTTGTTTAAGAACTCCACAAAACCAGGCTGCTTACCTTGAAGGGTTGTTGGATCCAGGCTCGCTGCCCAGACCTCCGATTCCACGACTGCTGGCTCCCGCCACCAACAGTTTCTTACTTGCCAGAATAGCTTCCTTCTGTTAGTGGTTCACTATCTCCGGCATCCCCTTCCTAACAGAACTTAAAGTTCCCTTGGTCCAATAATGGTCTTCAGCCTCAGACAAATCCAGCCTGACTTTAGTTTCCTCTGTTATGTTCTTTATTTTCTCTTGTCAAATTACCCTCTTAAACTATATTTTTTATTATTTATATTTCCACACATGCGCCAATTGGTTCCCTCCACTTCTCAAAACTCGAGTTTTGACACACACGCCGACACTTTTAAACCTCAGAAGCGTCTCTTTTACTAAATTTGTTTATTCTCTTTTCATTGTTTGTTTGTTTGTTAAAATATTAACAATTTGTACTTTATTATTCATTTACTAACAGGGTTTAACAAGCGACTGTCCAACTCTCACTCTTTTTCCCATACTAATTTAATAAAACTGTTTTATTCCTCATTCCTTGTTTACAAGTTTAACATTTCTTTATATAACTTATTGTTTAGTCTTTTCATTCATTAAAATATTAACATTAACATATCTTATAACATTATTTCTTTATTTATTTGTTTGCTAATATTAATAATTTAGTACTTAATGTTTATTATTTATTATCTTAATGCTTAATAGTTTACTACTATCTTTCTAATTTCTATAACAGTTATCATTCTTATTCATTATTTGTTTGCTGGAAAGAGAGAGAGAACCATTAAAATCCTTTCTATAACAAATATTTCATTCAAAAATCAAAGAAATTTAATATATAATAATAATAATCAAGGCCAGGGGGAAAGGGCTGAGAACTAAAAGGGGAAAGGGTTCACCCTCCACATCTTCCCCCCCCCAAGCTCCTTTCCACCTGTCTTGCCATATAGCCTACACACCTACTATATTACCCTAATATGGTTCTCTCTTCCTTTCCTTACAATTTTTATACCAAAATATTTATTAACAAATTATTTACATAGATACCCTTTTTTTTCCGAAAAATAATTTTTTCAATTTTCAAATATATATATATATTTTTTTTTTTTTTTTTTTTTTTTTTTTTTTACAAAAATAATTTTCAATTTTTTTTTTTTTTTTTTCAAAAATAATTGTTTTCAATTTTAAATCTTTTAAATCATTAATTACATACATGGCTATCATAAGAATAACATATTTACAAATTTACTTTATAAATCATTTATTTATTTAAATTATAATTCAGTTATTTAATAATCTTTATATTTAACAAATACAGTAAACATTCAAACATTCAATATTTAGGACTAACAGCTGGCTAACAATTACTTTCTCTTTAATAATTTACGTTATACTAAAAAAATATACCTACATTTAATTTTTTAATAGTTATTTACAATAGTTATTTACAATACCAGGAATGAGGTTGAAACCTGCAAAGCAGCAAATCACCAGAGGCAGGTATCAGCAGGTCTGGGAACTCACCCAGGCACCTTCCTCCTTCAAGCACAGCCCAGCTTCTGGCCTCAAAATGTAGGCTGCCACCTGGTTGAATTTCCAACCACTCACTCTTTCACACATCATACAATACTACTATTTTTTTTTTTCCTACAGAACACTACACCAATACTTTATACTACATTACCATCACCACTCCCTAAACACTGTTGCACTTTCTCTATCATTCTAACCCATCTACTTTTAATATCTTCTCTAATACTACTTGTTAATTCTACATCTAAGCTTTTATTCAACACATTTTCTTCTATCTCAAGCAATAACATTCTCACTTCCTCACAAAAATCAATCACATTCATTCTCTCCCTCATTCTTTCATTTATACTTCCTTCACCTCTATCTACTCCCCATTCATCCCTCACACTTTCCATTAAGGTCACAATACTTTGCTCAGTTACACTCCTTTCTCTCTCACATACATTTTCCCTTTCACTCTCAAGAATTGTAAATCCCACACTCTTAATGCCCCCTCCCTGACACAATCTTTCCACTTCTGAGTGAAGAAGATTTCCCTTCTTCTCCCTTCTCCTCCACCCTCGGAAAATCCCAGAAAAGAAAGGCCCTCAAGGTCTGAGACCCCAAAACCCTCAAACGAGAATTCCCCGGATGGACCAGGCTGGCACCATGAACCACCAAAGTCCCGAACATCCCATTCTAACTCTGCCTCACCCGCGGCTGTTCCAGAGTCCAACTGGGAATCCTTCAGCTCATATACTTCACCTATCTGCCTGGCTTTCTCACCTTTCATTCCCTTTCTTCTCACCTTTTTCTTCCTTTTTGCCCGCTTTGACACAATCAAGAACTCCAGATCTGCATCCATCCATTCATCCTGGATTCCCATCATGTTCTTGGTTTCTAGCGCTTTCTTTTGTTCCATCCTCTCACACATATCATACATTGGGTGACATACGATGTACTCCGGAGGTATTCGCCATTTGCGCAACTGCCGATGATGTGCTCTTACTTCTTCACACTGTCCATTCTCTTGCTCCCTCTCAATCACATACGTTACCCCATTCTCCCATACCTTTTTCACCACAAATGGACCCTCAAACTTTTGCGCCAACTTATACTCATTCCTTCTTCCAGCCTCATGCACCTCTTTCAAAACAAGCTCACCAACACCAAATGACCGAAAATGCACACCAGCCTCTCTCCATCTATCACATGTATTCTCATTTAATCGTATATCCTTTTGCACAAACCTTCCAAATGTAGACACATACCTTCTTGGGGAAGTTTGAATGGCTGAGTGGTATGTCGAATTGTAGCACCAGGCAACTCTTGCCAACTCAGCATCCCACTCAGCCCCTTCCCCAATACATACACGCAGCATTTCACTTATCGTTTTCACCGTTCTCTCAGCCAAACCATTCGAAGCAGACATATACGGAGTTATTCTAACTCTTATTCTCACTCAACATTCTCTCAAAACTAGCACCCCTAAACTCAGGCCCATTATCTGTTAAACACTTACGCGGCCTTCCAAGCATCATTGGTAACATACTCTCTCTCATCACTCTCGCAACATGCTCACTTGTTTTATTCTCTAACGCAGCAACATACACAAACTTACTCTTGTGATCGACCCCTACTAATATTCCAACTTTCCCTCTACTCGTTCTCGGCATACTCACAATATCAACCACCACAAGCTCCCACGGTTCTTTCACTTCAATCTTTCGCACTGGGGGGCGGCTATGCTGGGACTGGTATTTTCGCTTTTGGCAACTCTCACAAGTAGTTGCCACTTCTGCAACAACCAGTCCCAGCCTAGGGTGGAAAACCATTCCTTTCATCAATTCCCATAACTTGTTTTTTCCCACATGCCCATACATCCTATGTGTAATAATCACCAATCCTACCATACCCTCAAATGTCATCACTGGCACACTCTCTGTCTCACCCACCTTATTTACCCTCATATAATATAGCACTCCCATCCATACAGCCAACTTTTTCGCATACCTTTTATACTCTTCCACCTCTTTTGACCACTCTCTCACATCTATACCATTATACACATATTCTCTCAACTTGCATATCACCTCATCTCCCTCTTGCATATCTAAAATATCTTCATCTCTCAACACTTCACACTGGTCTTCCACCTCTAACTCAATTGCTCCCACTAACACAGCATCTATACCTGTGCTCGGAAACATTCCCATACTGACCACATGCTCTCCTTCTCTCATTACTGAGCCCTGACCAACATCCACACTCAAGTTCATATTCTCAAGGAAATCAATCCCAGTAGAAAATCCCAGGGCATTGATTCCCCTTTCAAGACTATGAACTTGTGCTCCCATACCTCTTTACATGCACCTAATCCCACCCTCAACTGCACAGCTTCATGTGACGCGACTGTTCCCCCTCCGATACCACGTATTCTCACACCCACTCTTTCTCGGGATACAGGCACATTCTCTTCATCTAAATCACACAACACTCGCTCATTCACCAGACTGATTTGGGCACCTGTATCCACAAGACCCCTGTAGAGCTCAATAGGACCTTCTGGAACCCTTACAGGAACCACAGAAGGGCTGAGCTCTACCTCATCCACACAGTCACGTATCATCCATGGCCCCTCTAACATACCTACTTCCATACAACCTTCTCCCTCTGACTCTCTCTGTGCAGCTCTAACTTCATCCAAAACCCTTTCCAAATTTTCACCTGGCACTATGCTTTTATACCTCTTCCTTTCACTCACCCAATTGTAATGTACACCACTAATACACTGCAAATGCAAAATCAGGGCTCCTTTCTCCTCGATCCTTTCATCTTTATACACAATCGGACAATCATTACCATAATGCACATACACTTCAACACTAAACAATGAGCTGACCACCATGAGGACCTCTTGAAAAGGAAAAATACCCGGGCTCCCCATGGCTTTCAGCTCACGTACATAATTGCGGACCTTACAAACACCCATCCTTTCTGGTTTCTTAATCGCTTCATTCATAACCAAGGTCCGCAATTCATTCACACTCCCTGGTATTCTCATTTTTAACCCATCCAATTTCAAATCTTTCAACCCATACCATACACTTTCAAACAAACTGTCGCCACCCCCCCTACTTTCATGCAACTTTACTATTCCCACTGGCAAATACTCAGGGTCGACCACCTCTTTCTCACACCTTTCATTCACCCCAGGTATTCTTGACATCAGGTCAGCCATACAATTCCTCTCCCCTGGCACATACTCAATCTTATAATCAAACTCACTCAACTCAAGCAAAGTTCTAGCAATTCTTCCATCCACAACTTTCATTCTCTCCATATATACCAAGGGCTGATGATCAGTCTTTAAAATAAATTTCATTCCATACAAAAATGACTTGAAAGCTTTCACACAAAACCTCATTGCCGCAAGTTCTCTCTCAATTGTACTGTACTTTCGCTCTGCCTTACTGAATGCTTTAGATACATACCCAATTACTCTCCTTCCTTCCTGTCCTTCCTCTCCCTGCAACTGGCACAAGCACCCACCCATACAAAATCCACTCGCATCTGTATACAATTCTAGCAAACTCGCTCCTTCACTCAGGTCCGGATAAGCCAACTCCACATCTTTCGCTGCTTCCACTCTCAATTGCTCAAATGCTTCATTCATCTTCTCCGTCCACACCAACTGAGTACTACCTTTCATTCCAGTCACTTCGGTCAGGGGTTTCGAAATCCCAGAGCAGCCCGCTATAAATTTCCTCTGAAACTCTACAAGTCCCAGAAAAGATTTAAGTTCACGAACTGTCCGAGGTTTCGGGAACTCCCTGACTTTTTCCATATACTCCCCACTCTTTCGTATACCACTCGAACTCACCTTGTGCCCCAGAAATGCCACACTTTCCCTGAACCACTCACACTTACTTGGTTTCACTCGTAGTCCGACTTCATCCAACACTTGCAGTACCTCTCTCATTATCTTCAGGTGCTCCTCAAATGTCTCTGTCATAATCAAAATGTCATCTATAAAACATATGACATTTTCCCTTGCAAACTTACCAAGAACACGATTCATTGCTCTCTGAAATGCAGCAGGTGCAGCTGTAAGTCCGAACGAGAGAGCACGGAACATATAATGATTCCTGGCTGTGGAAAAGCAGTTATGGGACGAGACTCTGGCTCAACCGGCATCTGGTAATATCCCCTCAATAGGTCCAATTTACTAAACACCCTCTTTCCATGCAAAGAGTATACACTTTCATTTATCAAGCACATCGGAAACCTGTCTTTCACTGTCCTTTCGTTCACCATTCGATAGTCCACACACAAGCGAATCCTTCCATCAGGTTTCCGCACAGGCACTATTCTACTATTCCACGGACTTGTGCTCTGTTCAATCACTCCCATTCTCTCTAATTCCTCACACTGCTCTTCTATCTCATTCATTACTGGTGGGGAGAACCGTCTTGGCCTTTGGTAGATCGGAGTCTCATCCGTTAACTGGATCCTGAAGGGAGGTAGTTTTGTTAAACGGAGGTCATCATCTCCTCGGGCCAATACGCTCCTTTTCTCCCCTGCCAACTGCCACACCTGCATTCGCTCACTCTCACTCAACTGTTCGCCAACAATCACCTCCTTTCTGATTTGTTCAGTCGTCCATTCCTCCCCACATTCTTGCCCTCGTTCATCCATTTGTATTCCATTTTCTCCCTCCTCACATACTTCCTCAATCACTGTATATGCTCTCCCTATCACATCCCCCTCATTTATTCTCTTTCGCCATGCACCCCCATCTTCCCTAGCTTGCACACAAATCCATGGGTTACTCTCATCAATTATACCATCATACACATGCCCAACTCTTTTCACTTTATAGGATGCATCCATACCATTCACAAAAATCATGCTTCCCTGCCTTTTTCTTCTATTATCACTCACTGGCCACTCAACATGCACCAATGCTGGGGTTCCCTTTTCCAGATTTACACTCTCAGATGCTCTCACCTCATACCCTTTTATTACCCTCATCCAATCCGATTCACTTCTCCCCACATAGAATTCACACTTACCCAACTCATTTTCCACTCAATCATACGTCTAGCAGGATGGATCACCAATCGATTCTTTTTCAAAAACTCATACCCCAGAATCATGTCATACTTTTCACTCTCCTTATCAACCACATAAAGCACACATTCTTCCATTTCACACCCCATCACTTTCACTTTAATCTGCACCTCTCCCAACACTCGTACTGGGATGTTCCCAACCCCTTTAATTTCCCCAGTTACTCCCCAATTCACTCTTCCTAATTCATTCTCTTTACACAAACATCCAATTCCTTGCTTACTTATTAAATTAGGTGAACATCCTGTATCCACTAATGCCCTCCATACACTCCCTCCCCATTCAACAGGAATAACCATACACTCTGCCTTTTTCTCACTCGCTCTCACTTCCTTATTCACTTGACACCATCCTGCTAATGCCTCAAATACACATTCATCATTCAGAGAAGCAGGGACCCCAACCCCAATGAGAGGCCCCTGCCCTATGCGTTTCCCGTACTGGGACCAGCCTCGCCATTTCCAGTGACAGCACCCCCTTGAGGGCCCTGCCTCTGAGGTTGAGGAGCTGGCATGGCTGACACTGGCCGATTTCCTGCATGAGAGACAGGACTCCCTCCCGCCGGTGCGGAGCACCCTGCTGTTGGGCTTGACAGAACCGGGCAATATGCCCAAAGTTCCCACATGCCCTACATTCATACCCAGGTGTTCTGCATTCATACGCCATGTGTCCCATCTGCCCACATGCAAAACACGCACCCACTCTTCTTCTACAGGTCTCTATACTATGTCCCCCTCTACCGCAATATGCACACCCTCTCACATTCCCCATATTCCCTCCATTCACTGGCCCTCTTTGCTCATTCATTGTTGACTGGCCTTGAAGCCCTTGCCTTCTATACGTTTGCCCCAGCATCGGACCATTCATTCTGGGACCGATGTGGGAGGAGGCCCTGGTTGTTGCATGGCCGACCCTCCATACACCCTTGTGAATTCGTTCACAAAGTTAGCCAGCATTTCCATTGGGTTTTGGGCCATGGATGCTTGGCTAACTGGAGGGTGACCTGGCCTAGTATTTCTTAATGCGTCCGCATAACTAGGAAACACAGGTACTTGTTCCTCCCTCATCGCTGTCCCCATTCGCACATCTGCTTCCCTATTACGCCCAATCACACTCTCATACACTCGGTCCTCTAACAATTCCAAGATTTCATGCCACTTCAAACGTGTCCCTCTCACTCTTACACACTTTCCTCTTAACATTCAAAAACTCTCTCACACTCTCAGGTACTGTCTCAATCAACTTTCTTACCAACCTTTTATTCTCATCTATCCCATCATCTCCAAATTTCTTTCTCGCCAAAGTTTCAAGTCTATATGCATACAAATCAATACTCTCCCCCTTCTGCATCCTTGCTCTCTCAAAATCATCCTTCTTTCGATATTTCACACCCCCTCTTATTCTTAACACTTGCTCCACCAATCTCTCCCTTAACACCTCATACTTCACAGGCACTCCTGAATTTACAACAACATTGTAAAACTCTAGCAACCTACCTTCCAAACAGTCACCCATCTCTTTCACCCAATACTCAGGAGCGTCTGGATACTTGCTCTTACAATAACGTTCATACTCTTTCAAAAACTCTTGTACATCTCTCCCACTATAAACATTAAATTTTGCAACCTTCGGAATCTCCCTAATTAAGATTCCCTTATGCACTCTTACACCCTCACTCGTATCACTCTCAGTTTCAGTCTCACTCTCACTCTCATACATACTGTCCTCAATGCTGGAATAGAGGGAGTCATCTGCACTAACGCAGCGTTGAACCTTCCGAGAAGCCCTCTTACCAGATGCCCTCCGAGCCCCCTTCATTCCCGCCTTGCCCCTCTTAGCCTGCCCTTCCATCCTCTTACCTTTCTCCCTCTGATCCTCACCCTCAAGCTTCTTCTTACCCTCCTTAGGGGTGGAATGCACCATCACCTTGTAAGGTCTTTCTTCTTTCCCCTCACTCACGCTTTCACTCCCTTCTCCTTCCAGGCCCCCTACTGCTACATCCTTTAGATGTGCCCCTTTCTTACTACCAACACCCTTACTATTTTCCCCTTCAAAACCCCCCTTCCCTTCCTTTTTCACTTTCCCATCAAGCTTGCCCTCCAACTCACTCATTCTCTTAACCATTGCCTTTAACCCATCATCCATCTCTTTCTTACTCTCAATCATTCTTCCATCTCTTGACGACAAACTACTAATTCTTTACTCTGTTCCTCTAATCTACTTTGCAATTTCCCCAAAACATTCTCTAATTCTGCCTTTTGTAACTCTAACTGATGGTTCCTAGCCTTTTCTACCTCTAATGCCTCCTCCTATCTCCCTCAACCTCCTTTCTAACTCCTCCTTGGTAGGCATCTCTAAAGATGCTACCCTACTTCACTTCTACTCTACTACTACTACACCCAACCTACAACTACTCTTTCACTCTTCTTCTATACAACCCAACCAGGAAACAACCAACTTTTCTGAGTTGAAGTCCCTGTTCGGGCGCCACTTATTTTATGTGGTGGGATTCGGAGTAACCTAATGGCTGCACCACGAATAAGAATTTTTTTCTTTTGTTTAAGAACTCCACAAAACCAGGCTGCTTACCTTGAAGGGTTGTTGGATCCAGGCTCGCTGCCCAGACCTCCGATTCCACGACTGCTGGCTCCCGCCACCAACAGTTTCTTACTTGCCAGAATAGCTTCCTTCTGTTAGTGGTTCACTATCTCCGGCATCCCCTTCCTAACAGAACTTAAAGTTCCCTTGGTCCAATAACGGTCTTCAGCCTCAGACAAATCCAGCCTGACTTTAGTTTCCTCTGTTATGTTCTTTATTTTCTCTTGTCAAATTACCCTCTTAAACTATATTTTTTATTATTTATATTTCTACACATGCGCCAATTGGTTCCCTCCACTTCTCAAAACTCGAGTTTTGACACACACGCCGACACTTTTAAACCTCAGAAGCATCTCTTTTACTAAATTTGTTTATTCTTCTTTTCATTATTTGTTTGTTTGTTAAAATATTAACAATTTTGTACTTTATTATTCATTTACTAACAGGGTTTAACAAGCGACTGTCCAACTCTCACTCTTTTTCCCATACTAATTTAATAAAACTGTTTTATTCCTCATTCCTTGTTTACAAGTTTAACATTTCTTTATATAACTTATTGTTTAGTCTTTTCATTCATTAAAATATTAACATTAACATATCTTATAACATTATTTCTTTATTTATTTGTTTGCTAATATTAATAATTTAGTACTTAATGTTTATTATTTATTATCTTAATGCTTAATAGTTTACTACTATCTTTCTAATTTCTTATAACAGTTATCATTCTTATTCATTATTTATTTGCTGGAAAGAGAGAGAGAACCATTAAAATCCTTTCTATAACAAATATTTCATTCAAAAATCAAAGAAATTTAATATATAAATAATAATAATCAAGGCCAGGGGGAAAGGGCTGAGAACTAAAAGGGGAAAGGGTTCACCCTCCACAGTGCCCACCACTGTTTTTATTTAACCAGGTTACAGTTAATATAATGTACAGGAATTTATGTTGTAATAATTTTAGGTTAGTTGTCAAGCGTCTGAAAAGTGCATGAAATATATTTTTTAAATGGTACTTTTCGTTTCGTGTGTGTGTGTGTGTGTGTGTGTGCATGCGCACGCACGCAACATCTAATGAGACACGCATCTTGTTCCACCAGTATCAGTCAATTGGGATTAAAATTTACGTTTCTGTTGGTGTCAGAGAATAGTTGTGGCCCCAACCAAATAAATTTGGAGGGAACATACTGGATTGCCCTTGTCCGTCCGTTTGTCACATTTTTGTGTCCGCGCTATAACTTTTGAAACGTTCAAGATAAATTGATGAAACTTCTTACATGGATGTTCAGAAGACGATGTTTATTGAGCAAGAATCGGGTCTGTGCACCAAAGGTCATGGTCCCAAATAAGGTCAAAGATTAAATGGAGCTTCTCGTCCTCACCATAACTTCTGAATCGCACAACATAAATTGATGAAACATGATACACATGTGTATTCTCAAAAGATGACGTGTCATGAGCGAGAATCAGGTCCCTGCCATCAAAGGTCAAGGTTACAGTTGGGGGTCTGCGCCATAACTCTTGAACCAATCATAAATTGATGAAACTTAACACGCATATGGACCAGTCATAAGACGTGTCGTAAGCGAGAATAACGTCCTTGCATCATAGTAAAAGTCATGAATATAGGCGGGGACATTGACGTCGTTCCGACATAGTAGTAGTTTCATTACTCATAAAAAAACTAATTGTATAACTTCAATAAATTTATTTTACAACTTAAAAAAATGGTTAACATATCAATTACTCCCATTTTGGCCAGCCGCTATCTTTGTCTAACTTTCTCAGACGTATTTTTGTTGTTTGGATTTTCAGAAACGAGTACAATATTTATAATTGTCAAATTATGGCAAACTAAATTATCGTGCAAAATATGAAAAATGCCGAAATATCAACCAGTTTCACGCTTTTGACCAGTTTGTAGGTACAGTAATTCTAACATTAGTCTAGTCTTTATTTATTCGCCTCTTAGCGTAGGCTAATACAATAGGGTGTATCATGCTCATTGAAGCGCGAATTTCAAGATTGGCAGTATGTATTCCTATGTAAAATTAAATTTTAGGAGGGGTTTGTTTTCTTGAACTTTTGATAAAAATCACGTTTAAGTGTTCAAATTTCCACTTTTTCGTTTTCTGGTTATGTACAGAACAGCTGTGCAGGACATATATTGTAGTACAAATGTAACAGACCGGTTTCTTACCAAACAAAACCATTTTAACAGCTGTTATAGGCTACTAGAGTTTCACTGTGATAATTTTCTGTTTCAGATACAAAGCTTGGTGAAGATTGTGTAGCCACCATGGCTAAGCAAGGACGAAAGACCAGAAAAAGTTCTGGTTCAAAGCTGAGTGATCTGGTGGGTCCAGGCAAACAGTTATTTCCCACAGAAGTTCCAACCTGGAGAGCTGTGTTTCAGAGAGGAATCCTCCTCCAGGAAGAGAAGCTGCTTCTGGATGATATGAAGAGAGCTCAGTACCCTCTGCAAGATTTGGCTAAGGACTTGGCATCACTGGTGCTGGCACAGTGGCACAAAAGCAATGCCAAGTTCACTCCTCCTGTGATCATTCAAGAGAGATCCATTGCCAGGAAGATTCTTGTCAGGTGGAATGAAATGATTGACCTAGTGAATGGCAGAGTGAAGGCTGCAAAGAGAGAGAAGAGAATATCTGAACTTGATACATTGTTTGACATAACCTGCAGACATGATATCACTCTGTGGAACTGAAGCATCTGGCTGCTGTGGCTGTGCTGCTAGAGTTCATGTCAACTGTGACTGTCCTCTGCCCCAGAAGATTCCAAAGCTAGAGCTAGAGTGGCTCCATTACCAGAGGATCAAAACCTCAGAAGTTTCTGGCTTCCGGATGGCATCTGTTGATGTGAAGGAAACAGTGAAGCAGATGAAGGCTGCTAGGAGGAAGAACAGAAGGCAGCTGAGAAGAGAAACAGAAGAGAGGAAGAAGAAAAGGAGCTACTGCTTAGAGCTGATGATGGTGATCTACAGATCTACAGAAGCTAAGGCTAACAAAGACCCTAAGATCCACTCTAAGGTTAGCCCGAGAGAAAGGAAAGAGTAGGGGGTTAAGAGAAGAGAAGAGAATAAGGGGTTAAGTAAGGGCAACACCTATCACTCGTGGGTTAACATTCATTCAGAAAAAGAGAAAAAAGACTCACCACCATCATCATCCGCCGGCCACTGCCGACAAGTCAGAAGAATAGTCGGAGAAAATAGGAGAGAGGTGAAAGATGGAAAGAAGTAAAATAAGAACGCTTACAAACCATGCAAACACAGTCTTAACTCACTGTCATACCATGCAAACTACAAACATGCAAGAAAAGAGAGGTGACTTCCTTGCAAGAGTCTCCAGGCAGAGCAGCTCCTACTACTGACAGATTTTTCCAGTACTGCACCAGGCACAAACTCCAGTGTCAACACTGGCAAAGTCTCCACCTCTGCCAGGAGGAACTACATGGATATCTCAGGCACTGCTGCGGCTGCAGTCAGGTTCAAGGTGGCAAACACTCCTGCAGCAGCCATTGCAACTGGTTTCTTGCAAGATCTCATCAAAGCTGGCCATCTATCTGCTGATAAGGTATATCTAGCTGTTGACAGGATGAAGATGTGGAGGGGCAAGAAGTCTGTAATAGGTGCCTCGGTGGAGGCCCTGGAGAAAAGGACAGGGGGGGAGGAGATCAAGGGAATTTTCTTTGATGGAAAACAAGATAAGACAAAGATCATGAGGTACAATGAAGAAACTGGCCGCTTCCATCTTGATATTACAACTGAAGAGCACTATAGTGTTACCTGGGAACCTGAGGGGAAGTATTTCTTCCATTGTACACCAGAAGAACCTGAAGGAAATGAGAAACCTGCACTGAAGATAGCTCAGGCTCTGTTTGAGTGGATTAGTGCTCATGGTGCTAAAGATACTATTGTGGTCCTTGGTGGTGACTCCACAAACACAGGACCTTGGAGAGACTGCTAGGTCACAAGTGTCACTGGCTGATATGCCAGTTGCATATTAATGAACTCAGCCTCAGGCACATGATGATCAAGCTTGATGGTCTCTACACGCATAAGTCTGGGTTCAGTGGCCCAATAGGAAAACTTTTGGAGAAGATCAATGACATACCTGTCAACTTTAGCTTCAAGGCTCTGCCAGGAGGAGAAGAAGATATAATTGAACTGCCAGAAGACATTGTACAGAACCTTAGCACTGACCAGAAGAACTGCTACCTACTGATCAAAGCTCTCAAGACGAGATTTGAGCAAGGAAGTTGCTGGTCTGAAGTGTGGCCCACTGAATCAGTCACGCTGGCTGACTACAGGTGAGGCTCTGTTGATGCTGTGGATGAGGCAGCATGGTCTGAAGGGGGAGGTGTTGAAGAAGCTGAAGTTCTGCCTGGACTTCTACTTCAAGATGTATTTTGAGATCAAGGTGAAACACCACGAGGTATGGACCTCACCATTAGGGGAGGGGGGGGGTCGAAATTTTGTATTCTTATTCTACACACTGCTCCGAGTTTTCTTCGGGCCCCTAAACAACATACTGTAATTACACCGCTATGCGCCCCCCCCCTCCTACCCGTTGCATATGCCCCCCCTTTTTTTAAATTGAAATGAAATTGAAACCAATTCTTTGAATAAAAAAACCTGATAAATGACAAAGATTAAAGTAAATAATGATATAAGTAAAGTTAAAGTAAGTTTTATATATATATACAGGGTGTCCATAAATGTTTACCCTGAAAACGGTATGCTCTCATGTTTTAATGACGAATCTTACATCCGTTTTCTTTTTACAGGTGATCTCGTACACGCATAGAGTTTCTGTGCTGGTGTGTTTCGTCTACCGTATTCGCCGCTAGGAGCGCTGTAGTAGCTGTTCAGTGGTAGAGTCAACAGACAATGTGCGTATTTGGGGATCAGAAAACTCACGCGCCGTAAGGGAGCATATTCGGGGCAGTCCGAAGATCAATGTCTGGTGTGGACTAATGCCTGACCAGATAATTGGTCCTTTTTTCTTCGCTGAGAACACTGTTTCCGCAACTGTGTACCTGGATATGCTCACCAATTACACCATCCCCAAGCTGCAGGACAGGCAGCCAACTGTCATCTTCCAACAAGATGGGGCACCCCCTCATTGGGCGCATGTTGTTCGTGAAACTCTCGATGCAACATTTCCAAATTGATGGATTGGCAGGGATGGGCCAATCCCATGGCCCCCAAGATCACCAGACATTACCCCGCTGGATTTCTTTCTCTGGGGTCATGTTAAAGATTTGGTTTATGCAACAGTTGTTCCAGATATCAGGACATTGCGAGAACGCATTACGGATGCAATTGCAACAGTTAACCCACAAATGTTGGAAAATGTGTGGCGTGAGTGTGAATACCGTTTAGACATTTTACGTGCCGCTAGGGGTGCACATGTGAAAGCTTATTAAGTTCATTAACTATGTATCAAAACTTTGTATGTTTATCTACTTATGATTAAAACTGTGTTTGAATACGAATGTTTATTTAAAAGTTATAGCATGCTTTAATCAGGGTAATCATTTATGGACACCCTGTATATATATATATATATATAATAAGAAATCTTTCTCCTTAAAGAATCAATTGAAGCATACTAAAATCAAAATATTCACCTTAAGAAATTTAAAATCGTAAATTACTGACACCACTGGCCTTTCCATTGGAACACAAGTAGCTTTTTTCTCAACTCCAGTACATTCAAAATAAATTTGTCTGTTTTCGTAACCATTTCTATCTAGTGATGATTCTGTTACCACATTTACAGCATGTTCTACTCCCTGGCTGTGACAGGGAAAAGGAATAAGCTGAAGTGGTTCATTTCGAACTTTAAGATCATCATCATTTGTCAAATTCTGTGAAACAGGTGGAGGGGTGATGGTTTGTTGTCCCAGTCGATCATGTTAGGATAATCGTCTGCTTCAAAGTTCAGTGTTTTTGGCAGCTCAAAATTTCTCACATTGGTGCTCCTAGTTCTTGCTCGAATGATGTGCTGAAGAGCCAGCTCTCTGACCTCTCTTCTTGTGTCTGTTATCATTGAGAGTAAGATATTCTCTGGGTGGGCGAAATAGACGTTATTTCTGAGGACACGCTCCATAATCATCCGATGCTTTTTATCTAAGCCTTTAAGCAAGTGCATGATAAACCAAAAATTAGATGCTCCCTCATTTGCCTTTGGATGAGACTTTACCCAAAACCAGCCTGGAGAGTAAACCAGCTTTATAATTTTTACTAGGTCTTGGATGTTTTTGTCTGGATTCCGTGTAGAGACATATAAGCGCAGGATCCTGTTTGCTCGTGTTAGCCATAAGAACATAAGAAATTTTTATAGTGGGCACACTAGGGGCCACTTCGGCCCATCGAGGTGGCTCCACTATGTAAAAACTGCCTGTACATTGGCAACAACCAATTTTTACAAAACTAATTAATTATCAATTTGAAACTAAAGATAGAATCTCTGGATCCAGAGGATCAAAGTCATAATAGGCTACTATCCACAAATATGTTACACTCTATATCTATTCATAACTGACATGCAAATATATCAGATCCAAAGAATCCAGTCCATTTCATTACGGTACCCATCAATACCAGTACCTTGCCAACCAAAAATAAGTCACAGTCCATATCAATTGCGGACCAAGTCAAAATTTACAACCATATACATTACAATATATATATACTTAGGAGGAAAAGTGTAGGTATGGCTGTAAAGACTGTACAGTAATGTAGAAATGTGTGTGCACCCATTATGGGTCTCCCGTTTAAAGGTGTTTGTGGGGCAAGTGAAGATCATGAGTTTTTCAATACCTCACAGTACTATGGGGGGCACCGCTCGGCAGAGGAATCTCTTTAAATGGGGTGTGTAAGGACAGAGAGTATCCCCTAACCCAAGATGCTGCCTCCCTATATCCCACAACACCTGTGTTGAGCTGTGGGATCTATCACCCAAATGCACATAATATATATGAAATAAACTAGTACCATTCATGCAATAAAAATGGGCCTAAACACCATCACCAGATGTCCCTTGCAGACATCAAACTATCCAACCTTCTTTTGAAAGAATCAAGTGTATCTGAAGTCACCACTACTTCTGTCAGACTGTTCCAAAACTTAATAACTCTGTTTGTAAAACTGTTTTCTTAAATTTGTTCTACATCTTGGCTTAAATAACTTCATACTATGACCTCTCATCTGGTTATTGTGATTTTTAATGAAGAGAGACTCAAAATCTATCTTATCCAACCCTTTTATCATTTTATATACCTCTATCATATCACCCCTTAACCTCCTCCTATTTAATGAGAACATGCTTAGATACGCCAGTCTTTCCTTATATGTCAATTGTCTTAGAGATGGGATCATTCTTGTTGCTCATTTTTGTACTTTTTCAAGTTTTTCAGTATCTTGTATCAAATAGGGACTATTAAATTGAATGCAGTATTAAATTAAATGCAGTATTCGAGGAGGGGTCTCACATATGAAATGTATAGTTGCTTTATAATATTGGGTGATTTCCACCATCTTGCATGATGGAGGGCACCTAGGGATCTGGTGGCTAATGCTTGTGAGATGCGTCCAGATTGTATGCTAATGCACATTTCATACATATATTTTTGGTCACTGCTGAAACTTTTAACAATATCGGCTGAAACTTCTTTAATGTTGCCCTCTACAGGGGTATAATCAACTATATCCAGTTTGGTCAAATCCTCTCGGAGTTTATTTCCAAGAGAACCTTTGAAGGTGTTTGGTCCCAAAGTTTTTCCATCAATTGCTTCAAATACGTGCCTGAAGGGCAGTTCATTTGCATGCAAAAGGCAAATCAGCCATTGTATCGGCCTGTCCAGATATAATTCAATCAATTTTAGCACTTCACCAATCCTGCCAGTGTTCACTGGGGTGCCATCGCATAGCAAAGCTTTGAGGGATTCTTTGCTATTAGAATAAACTGTAAAAGTTATTATTTCATCTGCAATACAACAAGCGGTTCCATTATCTGGAGCTACATGATCCATGTAAACATCACCAGGTTCTTTGACTATTACATAATGTTCTTCGTACTCCATTCCCTTCTTTGTCTTAGTTTGATCTTTTCTACCATCAAATCCGATGCCTTCAATCTGTGTGTTCTCTGATTTCACTTTGATTATGTTCTTTTTACCCACACGTATTCTTTCTCTTTCCACTTTTTTCCTATCCAACATATTGGTTTCGTCTAATATTCCCATATCCTTCAAAGCTGCATTTACTATAGCTGCAGTAGCTCTGTAACTTACAGGGTATCTATCTGCTGTTATTGTTAAGTTATCATAAATAATTCTGTTCTGATGGTTTTCTCTCAGCTCAAAATCTGGAACAAAGTCAATATCGTCGTTGTCATCATCAATTTCCATGCTCTCATCTTCCATAAAATGTAAAGGGTCCAGTTTGCTGGTTGAGGCGACATTCATATCTAGGCTTATCTTGGCTCTTCTTTCTAATCCTTTAACTCTATCGTGAGTCCTTTTTCTTGCGGAAGTCGTTACTCTGTCGATTGGTCCTAGTTGTTTTTTTCTTTGTTTCTGCCCCCACAAAAGACTCCCACTCAATCATTGGAACTCTAATATCACATCTGCAATACATTCGACTGATTTTTTTTATCGTAACAAGTACAAGTGCAAATATCAAACATTTCATCGAATGTCTCCACCTTCTGCTGAAAACTGTTGTTTCTTTGTTTTAATGGTATTTTATTTAGCTTTGCTGCCGATTCTATCAATCATTCAACTTTTATAGCTATTCCTTCAAATCCTATATGTGGAAAGGAAAACTTCTCCCAAATGGCTTCCACATCTTTAGTGACAATTCTGTAACATTCTTTTGCTGTTCTAGAACCTTTCAAAATCAGTTCTTCTCATTTTCTTACCAATAAATAATGCCTAAATACGTCAGCCTTTGAAGGTGGAAATTCTGCAGGGTGACCAAATGTTGAATTGTGCGTTTTGCTTCTTGTTGCCATGATTTCACTTATTTAGGCCTAGTAGCATTAATAACAAGAAACTAATTGTTAAATTCTAGCAATTGAATCATTCAATCTGAATTTAATATAACTCATTCGGAATTAAATCATAACTCATTCAATCATAAACAATCTGAAGCTAAACAAAAAAACGTGACAATAATTTATATAATTCATCTAATCTATCTAAATTAATCTATGTAATCTATTCAATCTATCTAAAACTCTATCTAAATAATCTAATCTACTTAATAAGACTTAATATAATGCATGATTGTCACATTTGGGGTTTATATCTGTGGAGAGAGTAAAATGGGGAGGATGCTATGGAAGGGGTAAGGGGGGTCGCATGTACTCATTTTTTTTACAAGATGTTGAGATCATCATTTCCAACTACCTGCATACTGTGGAATTAGAGAAACTCGATTTTTTGATATGTTTCGACCCCCCCTACTCACCATATTGTGACCGCTCTGGGACTGCTGAGAAGCCAGACCTCTGAAGTCAGGAACATAATCACTCGTGTGATAGTTCGTGGAGCATATCATGCTCACAGTGAGAACCTCATTGCCTCTCTCCTGTGCAGTGAGGATGAGGAGGAGAGGGCATCGGGGGTGGAGATGATCAAGAAGATCAGAGGTAAGTCTGAGTATGGAGATATGAGTCTGAGAACTCATAGAAACCATAAACTGAATTTTGATGCCACTTCCCCAATTACTCTGATTAATTGGGATGAGGAGAAACTGTATGAACCACTCTTCACTTGTAAGATATCAAGAGGAGAAGTTGAGGAGCTTCTCAGGTCTCCACTTGAAGTTGAGAACTTCTCAGTTCACACTCAAAGCTGTGAAAGAGCAGTCCAGGAAGTTTCAGCTGCAGCTCATGCAGTGTATGGGCAAGAGAGAAGAGATGGTTTTGTTCGTGCTAGGATTGATCACAGAGAATTGTTACCAGTTTTCAAGTCAAAACAAGACATTATGAACATGTTTTAGATCTCTACAAGACCTGCTAGACAAATCAAGATGCTTTCAGAAGAAAAAATCTCAAAATATTCAGTTGACCAGCATATTATTACAAGCTGGGGGTGGAGGAGGGACTTACACAAATATTAAAAAAGAATTGCAATTGCAAAAAAAAAGGTTGAACGTCACAGCAGCTTGCGGAAACTTGGGGGCATACAATTCCTTAGTTTTGGGCCATTTTGGGTGATTTTGGTTATTTTAGCGGTTATGAACCACTTTGTCTTATCTTAAATTGGTCCAAGCCTGCCCCTAGAAATGCTTAAGTGTGTATGTGAACAATGTGGAACATATGGAGGTCATTTGAGGCTACCAAGTCTTTGAAATTGGCCAAAAGTCCCATTTTTCGACAAAAAAGTGCGATTTTGAACACTTAAATGCGATTTTTCGCAAAAGTTGCAGAAGACGAACCCCTCATAAAATTCAATTTTACATAGGAATACATACTACCAATCTTGAAATTTCAAGTTTTTCAATATTCGACCTGAGCATGATACACCCTATAATACAATGCGATTGTCTTTGGCCAAATTTTTCACAGGGCCAGGCATAACTATATTTCGTGGTTTAACTAAAAGTTCTTGGAGGAATATTAACGTCTTATAGAGTTCTCTGGATAAATAGCAGTTACTGTTGTTTGTCTCTTTTATTTACATAATGGATTTATGATTCTGTTATGTCCCTGAACAAATAAATTTAGAGGGGGACATAGTAGATTGCACTTGTCCATCCGTTCATCACATTTTTGTGTCCAGGTTATAACTTTTGAACCGCTCAGTATAAATTGATGATACTTCATTTTGTGATGTTCCATGTGTGTGTGTGTGTGTGTGTGTGTGTGTGTGTGTGTGTGAAGTGTCAGGAGTAAGAATCAAGTTCCTGCATAAAAGGTCAAGGTCAAATGGAGCTTTTTCATATCTGGGCTATAATTTGAACTGCGCAACATAAATTAATGAAACTGCACGTGTGTGGATCATCATGAGACGATATGTCACGAGCAAGATTTCGATCCCTGCATCAAAGATCAAGGTCGCAAATAGAGGTTAGAAGTCAAATGGGGGTCCATGCTATAACTTTTGAACTGCTGAATATAAATTGATGAAATTTCACACACATGGATCATCACAAGACGATGTGCCATGAGCAAGAATCAGGTCCTTGTATCAAAGGTCACGGTCACAAATTTAAGCCGGGACATTGATCTATTTCTGATATATTGTAGTTCTTGTTAGCATTATTCATAAAATATTCTATAAGGAAGCTTCTGTTCATTATGGAAATCATATCAAACATCCAGGTAAACCATTCAGTGAACCTTAGATCAGGGCCGTATCAAGGCAGGGGCGAGCGGTGCGACCGCCCAGGGCGCCGACGTGTTGGGGGCACCAAATTGTTGGTCTTTGAGCTGCCACGTAGAATGAAATTTGGATTTTTAGTCAATTATGTATTGTTTATGTATTAAATAATTATGTATTTCCATCATAATTAATTTGTGTATGTTCCGAATTTATTGGGTGGGGGCGCGTAAGGAATGCCTTGCACAGAGTGACATCACAGGTTGGTACGGCCTTGCCTAAGATATGATACTTTTCACTCGTAAAACTGTAACCTCACATTTGAAACATGAAGGAGAGTCCTCTCATACGAAAGGATTGATATTTGGCGTAATCCAGAAACAAATTTAAAAGTGAATGTTTCTCATAGAAACTTTCATATTTAATTAAAAAGAAAATCTTAATTGGGTATTAGCTTCTCTCCTTCTTCACCCTTCTCCTCATATCCAGTTCTTTCTTTTCTCTTAAAGCTTTAAAAAATATTGAATTTCGCGTGTAAATTACTGCTTTCTTTAAATTATAAATATTTATGACAGTTAAGTTCATGCATATTAACCAACGTATACTATTTATTTCATTGATGAATCCAAATTATTGTATACATATAATTGTCGTGACTTCGTGTATAAATTGTGTATAATATATGTAATGGCCTCCAGAAAATGAATAGTCATCGCACGGAACACTTGAAAGACTGAAAGGTTAACTCTCACTGCCTCACATTTGCTATTTCTTAAGATATAGTACTTAAAATTCTGCTTCCTTTATACCAGGGGTCACCAACCTTTTTTTTTTGTTCACCGCCCACTTTTACGATTTTTTGAAAATTAAAAAAAGCTTATCGCCCACCTTAGATCAAAAAGAATAAATCAACATAATCGATAAAATAAATAATGAAATAAATGTTTAATTACCTTTAATGTGAGCCCACTAGTGTGCGCTACCGCCCAGGTTGGTACTGAAAATTGTATTTTTCTCTCTATGTGGTGTTTTGAATAATAAAAAAAAATTTAATTTGAATTTGTGTTATTGTATTGTTACAGACAAGATTACTTCATCCTGGTGTAACCACGGAAGACATTCTCCATGCGTACATTTCTGCCATCAAAGGTCTCCGAGTCTTAGACCCAAAAGGCATACTCCTCGAACTAGTTTCGGAACCCATTAGGTTGGATTATGTATTTTCTAAAATAACTAAACATCACATTAAGCTCATCTTTAAATTAGCTTTTATTTTAAAAGCAAATTATAGTATAAAAAGTTTTTACTAACTTTTTCAGTCATTCACTACAATTCTTCAGTTGTAATTGCAGTCCAAAAAGAACATTTCCTTAAAGTTTCAATAAAGTCATTTTACTTTTAATCCTTCAAGTCACATATTTTTCTCTGTGGATGCATTCACCAACTTTATTTTTTCCATGTTAGTTTTTAGGGCCACGTCGCACCATCGTGTGCAGTTAAGCGACATTGGGTCTGTTCACTAGTAGGTGGCCATCCTTTGCTTCAGATGGTGTAGCGCCCCGTCTTTCGAATACCCCGTAAAGCTGTAGGTCTCTTTAGTCGTATGATTTTCGCCATTATGAGGTGGTTAAACAACCCCAAACTCTGCTGTTATTAATTAATTTAAAAAAAGATGTTTATGCTTTTGACTTGATAATGGTATAATTCTAATAGAAATTACTGTATTCGATAGGCAATATTTGAGAGGTCGAAGTGACTTTGTACGCTACATAGCGATCAGCCTCACCGATTACAGCTGCTCCGATTTGTCGGAGGAGTTGGTAGTGGCGGCGCCTCTCGTTCTTGACGATTCGTATTCGGAGGTGGAAGACATGAACAATTGGGAATCATGGACGCCAGACCCAACGCACGCTCAAAGTTGTAAGCGTTTCTTGGGCTCATTTTTATTTTAAAGTAGGAATTTAAGTTGGGTAGTTCTTTATACGATATGGAGTAAGATAGTTTTAAGTATATTGCGAATAGGTCGAAGAGAATATCTTAATTATGTTGCATCATTATGATGCGTATGTATAGTATCTCGAATCCACTTCCACCTTATAGTGGGGCATAAGGGTAACCTTCGAACTCCAGACCAGAAATTAACAATTCTACTGCAAAAGTATCATTTTAACATTTAGGTTTAGACTGTTAATCATTGATTCTCTCCCAATCTCAGGGACTGTTAGTTTTCATGAGAAATTTGGGAAACAGGCTTCTTTGCTTGCTTATTTTTTTTCGGGAAGGAGGGTCCAAGAGCGAACGCCTCCCCAATAAAAGAAGAGAGCCGAAATCGAAGTTCAAAGTTTTCGAGATACCCGGACACTCCGCGTTTGAAAGATTAGAGGCCATGGATAGGAGTAAAGATGGATTGAGGAAAGTTGTTCCAGAGTTGACTGGTTCAGTAGGTGAAAGATTGAGGATACTGTGTTAGGTTCCACTTTGTGCCCAACAAAACTATTTAAAATTAGGCTTTCTCAAGGTTCCCCTGTGTTCTAATTTCTGGTTAGCATGTACGGAAATTAGTGGGACAAGGCCCAACCTGGGACTGCAGGACTTAGGCCGGGTCGAAAAGGGGTCAAGGTCAAGGTTTTGCTTAGGTACATATTGTGAGGTTGATCATTTTGTAATAGTAGTATCCACACCAAAATTCAAAAATATTTTACCAGGGTGTTACTATGATTGACTGAACCACCTCACACTATGTACGTAAGAAATAAAAAATTTCGACCCGGCCTACGTACAGGTGTAACAATGTAAAAACCCAGGGACTTGAATGTGTAGAAACCACTCTCTCAACCAACTGAGGATCCCTTTGCTGGTCGGTGGCTTATGTGGTGCACGAGAGCCTCTCTTGAATAAGCATTGCTCCCTCTCATGGGTTCCTGACCATTGATTGGATAACTCGTGTTGTGCGAGGGCCTCTATAAAATAAGCACTGCGCCTCCCGTATGGGTCGCTAACTATAGGGTGTCCCCAAAAAAACTATATACTCTTTATAGCATCATATATTTTATAATTTAAAAAAAAAACTATATTGTTATAGCAATTGCCAATGAAAGGTAAATTAGTAATCTAAGTGATCAAAATGTTATAGCGAGTTGTTTGCATATAAAATTTAATTAACTACGCCAAGTGCTCAAAATGTTCTCCGGCGGCATGAATGCACTTTTGAATGCGTCGACTAAGCCTGTCCTTGTTTTATCAAAGGCCTTGTAATCGACACAACTGCAGGTACTGGTCACTTGATAATCCACACGTTTATGTGGATAAACATGTTAATTTATCAGGATTAACAGCATGGTGTGGTTTATCATCCAGGGGTTTGGTTGGACCATTTTTCTTTAATGGGACAGTTACCGGTGCCGCATATCTCGACAAGCTGCGGACAGAAATTATACCTGCAGTTCGGAAGTTGTTTGGAAACGACGACTTTTACTTTCAACAAGATGGAGCCCCCCCTCATTATCATTGTGATGTCAGAAGGTACCTCGATGAAACGTTGCCTAACCGTTGGATGGGACGAAGAGGAAGCGTTGAGTATCCTCCACGTTCACCGGACTTGACTCCACTTGATTTTTACTTGTGGGGCTACCTGAAGGATGCAGTTTATGGTACAAGACCTGCAACACTCGAACACCTTAAGGATGCAATTAGGGAAAAGTGCGGGACCACAGCATCCACATTAGTCCATGTCTGCGAATCAGTTAGTCGACGCATTCAAAAGTGCATTCATGCCGCCGGAGAACATTTTGAGCACTTGGCGTAGTTAATTAAATTTTATATGCAAACAACTCGCTATAACATTTTGATCACTTAGATTACTAATTTACGTTTCATTGGCAATTGCTATAACAATATATTGTTTGGTTTTTTTTTAATTATAAAATGTATGATGCTATAAAGAGTATATAGTTTTTTTTGGGACACCCTGTATTGATTTACCAGCTTAGGTATCATGCGAGGGCCTCTATTGAATAAGCACTTCGTACTCCCAAGGGAACCCTGACCATTGATGTAATAGTTCACGTGTCGTGCGAGGGCCTAAAAGAAATTAAGCAGTGCACCCTCCCTATGAGTCCCTACCCATTAATTTAACCAGAACCAGCAATAATAAATAATATAACTGATCATATACTGTGTATATCGGGTGGCCCCCAAAAAATGCCTTGAGATTTGAACATCAATAACTTCAAAAATATGCAGTTCACACCAGGGTCGTGGAGTCGGAGTCGTGGAGTCGCACGTTTCAGGGCGGAGTCGGAAAATTTTGGACCGACTCCACAACCCTGGTTATAGCCACTAGGTTAAGAAGGGTTATTCAATTTTAAGTAGCACTACTACTGGTTAGACCTTAATTATGTTTAAGAGAATCTTTTTCATTTATATATATAATATATATATATATATATATATATATTATTGGAAAAAATAAAAATCCCTTAATATGATAATATCTACAAGTCAATATCCTTCTTAATATTTGAATGTTCCCTTATCCTAGAAAGTAACCTGACGATTCATGTGGTGGTGATGAAATGTCTTATTATTATGATAATTATAGTGAAACACTAGAGGAGTCGGAGTCGTATATTTAAAATGTGAGGAGTCGGAGTCGGATTTTTAGATTTTTTACAATGTGTGGAGTCGGAGTCGGAGTCGAATTTTTACAATGTGTGGAGTCGGAGTCGGAAAATTTTGGACCGACTCCACAACCCTGGTTCACACTTCCAAAATTTACATAACTTTTACCTCAATCTATTAAAATTTCAGACCTCTACATAAAATACTTTTTCCACAGCTGAGGGAACAATAGGGTATGGTGAAAAAAAACCAATATCATGAATCCTAAATGTGTATAGCTGTACCTGGCAACTATTCTAAGACTTGTAGTAGTTTCCTTAGCCTATGGATAATCTGTTAGTGTCTGAAAAACGTCAGATGATATAGGCTACGCCCATCTTAAATACTGTTTTTTTAAACTTACCCTTCAAATTATGGTTCTAACTAACGGTGAAAAAGCGGTGATTGAAAAGTGTTTCTTAGAAAAAAGATGGACTGGGACAAGAATTTTGAGGGAATTTCCAGGAATAACTTGTAATGTTACGTCTGTGAATAGAATAATTAAAAAAGTCTCTCTTCCAAAAAAATCATGGTATTAGCAGGTGTATCGTGGAATGGAAAGACGAAAATTCATTTCATTTCAGAAAATAAAAAAAATTAATTAAGAAACCTATGTAAATATCTTAGAGGATAATCTTTTGCCTGATGTCGGCGTCTGTATTATGGAAACGATTTCATACTCCAATTAGATAGTGCTACAGCTCATACTAGCAAGTTCACGCAGGATTATCTACAACAGAATATAGTCCACTTCTTTGGAAAAAACGACTGGCCCTCCGCAATCCCATGGACTATTGCATATGGAACACTCCAGCAGAGAAGATTTATGAAGGCCAAACAGAAAAGTTTACAGAAATGCAATTAAAGAAAAAAATATTCGAATGTTCGGACAAAATAACATTAGCAGAAATCAGAAAATGTATCATGTGGAAGAAAAGGTTAAGATTAGTTTGTAAGCAGGACGGCGGACATATTGATCATATTTGTTGATAAGATGTCAATAATAAAAATTTTTCAGTTTATGATATTCGGTTTTTTAACCATACCTCATTGTTCTCTGAACTGTGGAAAAAGTATTTTATGTAGACTTGTAGAGGTCTGAAATTTTTATGATTGCTTATCAATAGATTGAGGTAAAAGTTATGTAAATTTTGGAAGTGTAAACTGCATATTTTTGAAGTTATTAATGTTCAGATCTCAAGGCGTTATTTTTGGGCCACCCGATATAACCTCGTTAACCTCGTTGCTGTTCCGTGCGTTGATCTCTCTTCACACGAAGGTCAAGCTGGTGGCCCCGCCTCTAGGTCTGGCTTGGTAGAGGAGCGAGTTGCTTTCTTGCGCTCTCCACGGAATATAGCCAGGTACACCCGGCTCATCTGGTACCGTCCTGAGCCAGGCATCTAGTCTTCTCTTGAAGACTTCAACTTTGACCCCTGTAACGTTTCTGAGGTCCTTTGGAAGCTGGTTAAAAAGTCTTGGTCCCCCGACAACCAAGCTATTTTCCTTCAGTGTTGAGGAGGTCCCATGTCGGGCCTTTAATTTGGGAACACTACACATTCTGTCTTTCTTATTTTCCAGTGTTGTTTGAATGGTAATTGGGTTTAGTTTGAGGTTTGGTACCAGTTTTTCGATCATTTTCCATATGTAGATTATGGTGTACCTCTCTCTCCTTTCCAGGGAGTACAGATTTAGTTTACGTAGTCTTTCCCAGTAGTTGAGTTCTTTGCAGCTATCAATCTTGGCTGTGAAATGTGTGTGCGTTTCTTCTAGTTTTAGTTTCTTCCTTTTTATATGGGGACGTCAAAACTGAGCAGTATTCAAGTTTTGGCATAATTAGTGTTTTTAGCAGGGGAATCATTACTATCCAGTCGCTTCTTTTGAACGTTCTTAGTACCTGTCCCGCTATCCTTTTTGCTTTATTTATCGCCATCTGATTTTGTGTTAAGAATTTCGCATCATCAGTCATTATTACCCCAGATCGATCGCTTTCGTGCTTCTCTGAATTTCCTGTCTATCTGGAGCATAATACGCAGTCTAAGTTCCTCTTTTTCTACCATATCTCAAGAGCTGAAATTTCTCTGTGTTAAATGTTATGTTGTTGTCTTCTGACCATTTGTATATTTTGTTCGTGTCCCTCTGCAAGGCATCCACTTCATTTACTGTACATCGCCGATTTTTCTGCTGATCTTTGTATCATCTGCAAAGGATATTACTATACTGTTGCTGTTTACTCCGCTGTCTATGTCTGTTTGCATGATAATGAATAGGAGTGGGGCCAGTACTGTCCCTTGTGGTACTGAGCTGCGTACTTCCGATTCTGATGATGATGATGATGATATACTTTGAATTTTGACGACCTGCAAACGTTCTCTGAGGAAGTTGTAGATTCATTTTCCCACTTTGCCTGTTATTCCCATATATTTCATTTTATGTGCTATTATACCGTGATCACATTTGTCGAAAGCTTTAGCAAAATCTGTGTATATGACATCGTAGTTGTCATTGCCTTCCAGTGCATCTAGGATATTGTTGTAGTGTTCTATTAGTTGTGATAGGCATGATCTACCTGATCGGAATCCGTGCTGATTTTCGTGGAATTTTTCCAGTGTTTCCAAGAAATCATAAATTTTCTCTAACTATTCTTTCAAATACTTTGGTGAGGTGGGACGTCAATGAGACTGGTCTGTAGTGCCTTCCAGTGCATCTAGGATATTGTTGTAGTGTTCTATTAGTTGTGATAGGCATGATCTACCTGATCGGAATCCGTGCTGATTTTCGTGGAATTTTTCCAGTGTTTCCAAGAAATCATAAATTTTCTCTAACTATTCTTTCAAATACTTTGGTGAGGTGGGACGTCAATGAGACTGGTCTGTAGTTCTTTACTTGAGATCTGTCTCCTTCTTTATATATAGGGACAATGTTTGCTCTTTTCAAGATGCTCGGTATTTCCCCAGTGTCTAAGGTTCTTCTCCATATCCAGTTTAAAGGTGTAGCTATTTCATTTTTTACAGTTTTTAATCAATAATACGTTCCAATTGTCTGGACCTGCAGTTGAATGTGGTTTCATTTGTCCTATAGCTCTCCCTACATCTTCTGGGGTAAAAATCAAAGTCTGTTATACACTCTCCTTGCAATTTCTCTTCAAAGAATGGATCTACGTTAGTATCGCTTTGTCACTTTTTGTTGGGGCACTGAGAACTAATATAGATATATATATACATACAGGGTGTCCCAAAAAAAACTATATACTCTTTATAGCATCATATATTTTATAATTAAAAAAAAAAACAATATACAGGGTGTCCGAGAATTATCTGTACAAGTTTTGGCTGTTATTAAAAGTCAACCATGAAGTGTAGAAATTCCAGTGTTGTCCCATTTTACAGAGAATCTCATTAAGTTTTTTCTGATACCAAGTTTTGACAAGTTTTTTAGAAATTCCAGTTTGTCCGAAAATTATCTGTACAATTTCATCTTTTAATAAAATTCTTGATAACACACGTAAAATTCTTAAACAAGATTATTTAGAATCTGTTTTTTCAAAAGTTTCTTTTATTAAAGTAACGTTGTTACAAACATTCGATATGTGCACCATCAGTGATTCGCAAAACATCCAATCGATAATCCAAATGTTGCCATGTACGCTGCAGCATATCCACATCAATTCGCTCTATAGCAGCTGTGATTCTTGCTTTTAAATCATCAATGTCTGTCACCCGCGTACAAAAAAGAAAAAACTTGTCAAAACTTGTTATCAGAAAAAAACTTAGAGTTTCTCTGTAAAATGGGACAACAATGGAATTTCTACACTTCATGGTTGACTTTTAATAACAGCCAAAACTTGTACAGATAATTCTCGGACACCCGGTATTGTTATAGCGATTGCCAATGAAAGGTAAATTAGTAATCTAAGTGATCAAAATGTTATAGCGAGTTGTTTGCATTTAAAATTTAATTAACTACGCCAAGTGCTCAAAATGTTCTCCGCCGGCATGAATGCACTTTTGAATGCGTCGACTAAGCCTGGCCTTGTTTTATCAAAGGCCTTGTAATGGCGAAGCCTATGGACCGAACGTAGTCTAGTCATTCACTAGCTTGCTTCGGACTTAGCCTACGCACTCATTCCACGATACAAACTCTACAGCATTCAACTTTATTCAGTTCAGCAAAAGAATCCATGTTGCGTAAACGTTTGACACTGGAGCAACGAAAAAGTGTAATGGCGAAGCCTATGGACCGAACGTAGTCTAGTCACTCACTAGCTTGCTTCGGACTTAGCCTACGCACTCATTCCACGATACAAACTCTACAGCATTCAACTTTATTCAGTTCAGCAAAAGAATCCATGTTGCGTAAACGTTTGACACTGGAGCAACGAAAAAGTGTAATGGCGAAGCCTATGGACCGAACGTAGTCTAGTCACTCACTAGCTTGCTTCGGACTTAGCCTACGCACTCATTCCACGATACAAACTCTACAGCATTCAACTTTATTCAGTTTAGCAAAAGAACCCATGTTGCGTAAACGTTTGACACTGGAGCAACTAAAAAGTGTTCTGAAATGGTATTGGAATTTTGTGAATGTGTCCGAAGTCCAGCGGCAATGGATCCGAGAATTTGGTACAAAGCCACCGACACGTCTCGCCATTACAAGCATCCGTGACAAGTTTGAGGCAGAGGGATCTGCTCAAGATATGCAGAAGCGAAGATCTGGACGACGCAAATCAAGTGCGAGTGATGAAAACTCCGTTTTAGTGTTGCAAAAAATTTAATCGATCACCACAGAAATCAGTTAGGCAATGCGCCCGTGAGACCGGAATCAGCAAATCAGGTGTTCACCAGATTTTAAAGTCGGCAAAATGGAAAAGCTACATTTGAAGTCTGTTACACGCCATGACTGAAGATGACCCTGATCGTAGACTCGAATTTTGTGAATGGTTTCACTCAATGGAAGCCGAAGACGTACAGTTTGCCAACAAAATCGTGTGGTCTGATGAAGCTACCTTCAAGCTGAATGGCACAGTAAATCGACACAACTGGAGGTACTGGTCACTTGATAATCCACACGTTTATGTGGATAAACATGTTAATTTACCAGGATTAACAGCATGGTGTGGTTCATCATCCAGGGGTTTGGTTGGACCATTTTTCTTTAATGGGACAGTTACCGGTGCTGCATATCTCGACATGCTGCGGACAGAAATTATACCTGCAGTTCGGAAGTTGTTTGGAAACGACGACTTTTACTTTCAACAAGATGGAGCCCCCCCCTCATTACCATTATGATGTCAGAAGGTACCTCGATGAAACGTTGCCTAACCGTTGGATAGGACGAAGAGGAAGCGTTGAGTATCCTCCACGTTCACCGGACTTGACTCCACTTGATTTTTACTTGTGGGGCTACCTGAAGGATGCAGTTTATGGCACAAGACCCGCAACACTCGAACACCTTAAGGATGCAATTAGGGAAAAGTGCGGGACCATCACAGCATCCACATTAGTCCATGTCTGCGAATCAGTTAGTCGACGCATTCAAAAGTGCATTCATGCCGCCGGAGAACATTTTGAGCACTTTGACGTAGTTAATTAAATTTTATATGCAAACAACTCGTTATAACATTTTGATCACTTAGATTACTAATTTACCTTTCATTGGCAATCGCTATAACAATATATATATTTTTTTTAAATTATAAAATATATGATGCTATAAAGAGTATATAGTTTTTTTTGGGACACCCTGTGTATATATATATATATACAGGCCAGGATTTAGCTATAGGCGAACTAGGCGATCGCCTAGGGCCTCGCGCCAAAGGGGGCCTCGCTCAAGCCGTTTTGGCCGTTCTGTTCAAGTGATATTAATGATTTAGAACTCTATGAAGAACTTAAAGTACTTTGCAGGTTTATACCTGAGAAAACAGATCTCGGAAATGCCCTTGTTTATATCAACAACAGCTAAGTGAGATTTATCCTAATGTTTATGTTGCACTTCGAATAGTATTAACCATCCCAGTTACTGTTGCTTCGGCTGAAAGAAGTTTCTCGCGTCTCAAACTTATTAAAACATATTTGCGTTCCACCATGTCTCAAGCGAGATTGCAATCATTAGCTATGTTATCAATAGAAAACGATATAACAAATTCATTAGATTATTCTCAATTAATTGAAGAGTTTAGCTCGAAGAAAAGTAGAAAGCATTGCTGTAATATTCAAGGAGCATCTGAACCAAATATTAAAGCATTAATATTTAGCCTGATAAGTCGATCGCTCACTATTATAAAAAATGAAATGTCAACATCTCTTATACATCACATATAAAAAACGTTTGTATACTATGGAAAGTCATTACCTATAATATTATATAAATCTTAGAAATCATTGTTTTATATTTTCGATACAAATCTTGATTCATATTATAATTTATACTTATTTGTATGGTTTATTTATATTTCTTATACAATTTCCATGCGTGATTATTTTGGTTTGGTATATATATATATATATATATATATATATATATATATATATATATATATATATATATATATATATATCCCCGCAAGGGGGTTCTAAGCTCGTGCTCTTGAGTGCTCTTTGTGCTCGTTTGTACGTGCTTGTTCCTGGAGGCTTCACGTGCGCCCTCCCGGCCCTAGCACCCAAGGATGATGGGGCTCGACCCTGCAGTCCTTGTCATCCTTGGTCTTTTTCCACTTCGACTGTCCCCTCCACCCTTTCTTTTTCCTCTGTCTTTCCTCTCACTTTTTCTTTGTTTTTCCGCTGAGATATGCCCTTTAAATAGAGGCGAATCGGTTCTTCCTGAACTAAAAAAAATATATATATATATATATATAATTTTTTTTTTTTTTTTTTTTAGTTCGGGAAGAACCGATTCGCCTCTATTTAAAAGGGCATATCTCAGCGGAAAAACAAAGAAAAAGTGAGAGGAAAGACAGAGGAAAAAGAAAGGGTGGAGGGGACAGTCGAAGTGGAAAAAGACCAAGGATGAGAAAGACTGCAGGGTCGAGCCCCATCATCCTTGGGTGCTAGGGCCGGGAGGGCGCACGTGAAACCTCCAGGAACAAGCACGTACAAACGAGCACAAAGAGCACTCAAAAGCACGAGCTTAGAACCCCCTTGCGGGGATATATATATATATATATATATATATATCGGGTGGCCACAAAAAAACTTTACTTAATTGAAAGTTTAATAACTGCAACAATTCAAAACTTATGCGATTGAGATTTTGCACACATTAATAGATGCATATAATCTATAATTGCTGGAATTTTCAAATATGTAGGTTCTATAGTTTTGTTACAGTGAACAATTTAAAAGCATGTCTAAAAATAGCATGCCTGGTGTGCATCTGACACATACGTGCGCTAGCGTAGGCTAAACCTAATGTAGCGTAGTATGACACGCGCGCTGGCGTAGGCTAAACCTAATGTGAATTTGCTTTCTTTTATTTTTCCGCTAAAACCCCGCCAGCATGACGTTAAGTAAAAGTGATAAAGCCATCATAGAAGCATGTGTCAAGGAAAAAGGTTGGAATGGAAATAGGATTGTCCGAGAATTCCCCGCAAAGAACTGGACTCGTCAAAGTGTTTATAACTTAATAAGAAAGATAAAGGATACTGGATCAACAGCTAGAAAACCCGGCAGCGGCAGGCCCAAAAGTGTTTCAACAGAAGAAAATAAGGCTGCCGTGGAGGAACTGATTCAATCCCAGGAGAATACACCAGGAACTCATCGCTCCCAGAGACAGATTGCGTACGACCTTGGGATTTCTCGCTCCTCTGTACAAGGGATTGTAAAACGTTTGAAATTGAAGGCCTACAAGAGAATTCGAGTTTCTCGGCGTGATCAGAATGTAAGACAGCGTAGAAAGACCCGCTGTAAATCCCTATATGAACGCTACTCAGCTGAAGACGTGCAAAAAGTTGTGTTTACAAACGAAAAGGATTTCACGTTGGAGGTGGCCAAAAACAGGCAAAATGACAGGGTTTATGGTTCAAGGAAAAAGGACATTCCTCCCTCCAGGCTTTATCATGAAACCTCACGATTCAGCAGAAAAGTAATGGTATCGGCGGGAATTTCATGGAAGGGGAAAACACGAATTCATTTTATTGCCACAAACGAAACTAAAGTTAACTCTGAGCGCTACATCAACCTGTTAGATAATGGGTTACTTCCTGATTGTCGTCAGCTGTATCCTGATGAGGCCTACATTTTCCAGCAAGATGGGGCACCCGCCCATACAAGCCGAGCGACCCAAAATCATCTAGAGCAAGAGACCCCTAATTTCATCAAAAAGGATGAATGGCCGCCTCAGTCTCCGACTGTAATCCGATGGACTATTCAGTATGGGATTCCCTCATGGTGAAGGTTTACGGCAGCCAGAAAGACAAATTCACCGAAGATGAACTTAAGGAGAAAATCAGTAGAGCATGGGAGGATATCACCTTAGATGAGGTTCGAAAGTGCATCTCCTCGTGGAAGAAGCGATTGAGGGCAGTTTACCAATAGGGAGGTGGTCACATTGACCATTTGTTTAAGTAAATTTTGTTAAGTTCAAATTCATTTTCTTCGGCATGCTATTTTTAGACATATGCTTTTAAATTGTTCACTGTAACAAAATTATAGAACCTACATATTTGAAAATTCCAGCAATTATAGATTATAACCATCTGTTAATGTGTGCCAAAGCTCAATCGCATAAGTTTTGAAATGTTGCAGTTATTAAACTTTGAATTAAGTAAAGTTTTTTTGTGGCCACCCGATATATATACAGGGCGTCCCAAAAAAATGTATACACACTTTAACAGCTGATAGCTCAATTGATGTTTCTTTCTTTCCAAGTTAAACCCATTAGAATTAATAATGGCAGTCAGACTAAGCTTTGAACAAAGGAAATTCATTCTAAAATGCTACTGGAAGTGTGAAAACGCAGTTGAAGTGCAAAGACAGTTTAGGAGGGAGTTTCAAACAGATCCACCAACGCGACTTACCATCACTCGAATTAGAGATAAGTTTGAAGCCGATGGAACTGTTCAGAATGTCCACAAGAAGCGTTCCGGAAGACCACGGACATCGACAAGCCCCACAAAGCAAGAAAGAGTACTGGAAACGTATCACCAAAGTCCAAGAAAATCTGTGCGGCAAGCGAGTCGTGAGGTAGGAATTTCAGAATCGTCTGTCCAACGCATTTTGAAGCGCTGTCAATGGAAAAGTTACATTCCAAGATTAGTCCATGCTATTAATGAAGATGATCCGGACCGAAGAGTGGAGTATTGCGAGTGGTACTTGGCACGATGTGGATGTGGATTGGACGAAGGGGTTTCGTAGAATACCCTCCGCGTTCACCAGACCTCACACCACTAGACTTTTTTTTATGGGGATACTTAAAAGACAAAGTCTACGCTATAAAACCTGCAACAGTCGCTGAATTGAGAGCAGCCATTGAACGAGAATGCACACAAATACCAAACGAAATGTTTCGTGATGTTTGCGATTCCATTGCTTCGCGTTATCAGCAGTGCCTGGACCAGAACGGACGTCAGTTTGAAAACAGGCGTTGACAAAACAATTAAATAATGTCTGTAGATTCTATTACATTTTGAAAATGAAATGTATTTTAATAAACACTGCCTTTATAAGTATTTAAAGTGTGTATACATTTTTTTGGGACGCCCTGTATATACTATATGAGGGGTCGCGCGTCTTAAGGTACCTAAGCGCCACCACAGGCGAAAACGTGTTTTTGATGGATATCACTATTTTCACCCTTCATCTATCGCTTGGTTTGGGTTATATAATTAGGGTGATTCAAATATGGCGGTAAAATTTTTTTTTTTATATTTTAATGTGTTCAACCCTTTAAATGGTTCATTTCAGCATAAAAATAACTATCCTAAAATATTTTAGCAAATTTTTAATTTTTAAGGGTTGCTACCAGCAATTAAAAATTGACAGAATGACTCAAATTGTCAAATTTTTCCACACCACCCAGGAGGTACAGTACAAGGCGCATTGCTTTTTTTTAATGTGGAAAGCTACCCCGTAGGTCCTACCATAACTACAAGCATGCATAATTAAACTAGCATGATATTTGAGACATTAGCTGTCCTCACTTCATCAACGTTTCTTTTTTTCTATCAGGGTAAACAGCCCTGTAGTTTTTCACTACTTGTAGCAAGAATTGTTTTTGATCTTCGTCATGTGTTAGTATTTTATTATATTCATTCATTAATTTTACTCCTCTTTCCGCTATATCATTCACGACTTTCCACTGTTTGATAGATTTCTTAGCGGAGTTAAACTCTTCATCATTATGCCATTCTTTAGCATTTTTTAATAAAAATTTTGAACTAAATTCTGTTATTGTAAAGAATCTTTGAGTATTTGATGTGACAAAATCTTCTAATTTCTTCGTTAGAATAAGTGCAGGATCTAGAAAAGCCCGCTTTGCAGGAAGAGTTTCTTTTGTATTTTGCAAGGCCTTTACCATTTTGTTTTTTGTTTCAGTAGGCACTTCATCATCATAAAAGGCCAACGCTACCAGTTCTTCTGATAGGTACCAGAGGTGACCTAACAGTTTTTTTAATAGCAACAAATGCAATTCCCCCTCCCCGCGGGCGGTCTTTCTGGGGTGGATCGCCCGCGGGCTCCTGCCTCCATGTGGCGAGGGGGGTCAGCCGCGGCTGGGGGCCCTGTCGGGTCCCCCGCCCGGTTGCGAAGTAGACTTTTAGCATACCCTGCTATCCTACAGCCCCCTCTTTCCTGTCTTCCCCTCTTTCCCCTCTTCCTTGCCCCCTCTGTTTTTTTTCTGCTTTCTCTTTTCACTTCGCGCGCCCCGTGGGCTACCGGGGCTGATCGCTGGGGGTCTCGCTCCCATGGTCGGGGCCGGACTAAGTTGGCTGGTAGGGTGCCCGGGCCTGGGACCCTGGGGGGCCTTGGTCTTTGCTGCCGGCGGGGGAGAACTCTCGATGCTGCAAGGGCCCCTTTTGAAACGGGGGTACCCGCATGGGACGAGGCACCCATCCCCCGCCGGCGTGCGCTTGGTCCCCTTGGGCCCCGGGTAATCGGTTCCTCGCGGCCCTGGGCGCGAAACAACAATAAATTTTTTGTATGGAAACATTTACAAATCTAAAGGACCTCGTTGACGACCCGGCTTGTGCATATGACCTCCCTCTGACTACCTCTTTGGACCGCAGGTCTGGTAAGGGCAGTCGGCAGCCCTCGCCCACCCCGTCTGCTCTTCTTGCCGACACCTCCTCTCCCTCTCTTCCCCAGGCTCGTGGCGCCGCTGCCCGACCCCCGCCAGTAGCGGATGGACCTGCAGTGGACCCCCCGACCCCTGGATCCCCCCATATTGCACGTCCCGATAGGGACCCACCTGCTTTTTCGCCCTCAGGTGGGAGGCCCGCGGCCCCGGTCGCCTCCCACTCCGGTCGGGCCTCATCGCCCCCGGCCCCCTCGGCCCCTGGGGGACGTGGGACCCGACGTCGCCGTCCGTCTTTCTCGTCTTCTCGCCCCCTCGAAGTTCCGGTGGTGTTTGGCCAGACGGCTTCACTCGGCCTTAGGACGATGGACAAGTTCCTCGTCCTCCGCCCCTCCTCCTCCAAGCCCCTCCCCACTAACCACGAACGCCTCTTTCGAGCGATCCATGGGAAGACGGGGACGGCGCGTTTTGACCTTCGGCCTCAGAGGGATGGCTCCATTTTGATAAGGTCGCGTTCCTCTGCCGAAACCTCCTCTCTGCTCGCTATCCCCGATGTCCTGGGCTGCGGGATCACGGTGACTCCCCACCCCCGCCTCAATCAGTGCCAGGGCACGATCTACGCTGCTCGTCTTCTACCCATCCCGGTGGAGGACCTCCAGACTGACCTCGCCTCCCAGGGTGTGGTGAGAATATACCGTTTTCCCGACAGATCGCGATCCCCAGCCGTCCCTTCTCCTCGCCTTCTCCTTACTTTTGACTCACTGGTGCCCCCCGTTTCGGTATTCTGGGGCTTTGGTGAGAGACGAGCATGCGAATTCTCGGTTCGGCCATACGTGCCAGATCCTACGCGCTGTTTTCAGTGCAATAGGTTTGGCCACGTGAGCAGTTCCTGCCGTCAGCCGGCCCCGTTGTGTGTCCGCTGCGGCGGCCCTCCCCACCCCTTGCCCTGTACTGCTCCGCCTTCCTGCACCAACTGTCATGGACCGCACCCTGCTTCATCCCGCTCTTGCCCGTCCTTCCTCTTTGAGAGGGAGGTTCGGGCCCTCTGTTCATCAGAATTTCTCAGCGCTCGGGAGGCGTGGGACCGGTTGCGTGGCCGCGAGGCCCGGCGTGGTACCTCGTACGCCGAGGCTCTCCGTCCCCGGCCGCCGCCGGCCCAGACCCCGTCCTCACCGGCGGTTCCCGACGCGCCTCCACTCACCGTGTCCGCTACTCCCTGTCTATCCTCTGCCGCCCAGCGGACTCCCGCCGCGGCTCCCTGTACTACCAGCGCGTCCCCACGTGCTCCCTCCGCGAACGCCGATGCTTCGTCAGCAACCCCCCCTGCCCCTTCTACGCCCTCTCCACCGGCGCTTTCGGCCACCCCCATTCCGGACCGTGACCCGCCGTCGCCCATGCGGGCCGCACGACGGAGGGAAACGGGCCGCAAGCGCCGCGCCAATAGTGACCCCGAAAGGTTCGAGGCCATAGGCCTCGCATCACCTTCCTCTCCCAGACACAAACGCCCCCTTCGCCCTACCATCCCGGTGTCCTCACCGTCCCCGCTGCGCAACCGTTATGGACGCTCCCCCCTGGGGTCCCCGACGACCCTCGTGGTGGGGGCGGAGATACATCCCTCACCGGTTCGGTCGATGGACCCACTGGAGGGGGAACTCGCCCGCCTGGTCGGCGTGGGTGGGATGAGCACGCCCCCGCGCGTGACCTACCCCACCTCTCTCCTTGACCTGCCTATGCATCCGGGTGAGGTATCCTTTTCCACTCCCCCTTGTAGTCCAGCCTCCCCTGCACCTCCGGTGAAGGGAGGGGCCTTCTGGATACCCCTCACATCCCCTTCTCTGCATCGCTCTCTCCCGGGCGTCCGGGTGACTCCTCTTCAGGAGGATTTGCCGGCGTCAGTTTCCACATCCCCCCCGTCGGGGTGACCCTCGCCTTCGCCCACGTTCGGCGTCCCTCGTTGGGCCCCGGGGCTTTCCAATCCCCTTGTTAATCTCGGGCCGCCCGATCGGCCCACCCACCCAATAACCATCCGTTTCGCAGACTTTCCTACCCCTCCATATACTTCGCTCCTGCAGTGGAACATCCGCGGGCTCCTGGTAGGCCTCGAGAGTCTCTCTTCTCTCCTGGCCTCCAGGTGTCCGGCGTGTTTCTGCCTTCAGGAGACGATACTGGGCTCCCGTTCCCTCCCTCGAGTGTCCGGCTACTGCGGGCTCCCTTCCCCGCCTCTCGATGGGGCGGGTAGGGGGTGCTCCGCGGTCTTCGTGCACCGCTCCGTCCCTTTCCGCCCCCTCCCGCTCCGTACTGTCTTGCAAGCTGTGGCCGTGCGCCTTTCTTTGTGGCGTCAGCTCACGGTCTGCTCTCTTTACCTCTCCCCTAACGTACGCCCTCCACCCGATTCTCTCCGTGACCTAATCCTGCAGCTTCCCCGCCCTTTCCTGCTTCTCGGGGACTTCAACAGTCGGGACCCGGCCTGGGGGGACGTTTGCTCCACCTTTCTCTCCGGGACCCTTCTCTCCCTTATGGACGAGCTAGAGTTCACCTTTCTGAACGATGGCTCCCCAACCTGCCTTCACTCGGCCCATGACAGTTTCACCTGTATTGATCTTTCCCTGGTTTCCCTCGATATCGTGACGGAGTTCACCTGGGAGGTCCTGCCGGATTCTTCCGGCAGTGACCATTTCCCTGTGTGTCTTACCCAACCCGTCTCCTCCCCCCCACCTCTGTCCGCCCGCGCTGGCTGTTCGCCCGAGCGAAATGGGCCTCATACACGAGGTGCACGGCGATCTCGCCGTCCATTCCTGCCTTTCCTCCGTTAGTGAGGCCCTCGCCTTTCTCGAAAGCAAGATCCTCTCGGCTGCCACCAGTTGCATCCCCCGTACCTCAGGCTCCCCCAGGCCGCGCAGCGTCCCATGGTGGACCCCAGAGTGCTCCCGTGCCGTTCAGGAGCGGCGCCGTGCTGGCCGTCGCTTCTACCGGACCCGCCAGCCGGAGCATAAGATGGCGTTTCAGCGCCTGAAGGCAGTGGCCCGTCGGGTCTTGAAACTAGCCCGGCGTACCTCCTGGCGGAGTTACGTGTCCGGGATCTCCTCCTCGACCGCCCCCTCGACTGTTTGGCGCAAGGTGGGTAGCTTTGAGGGGACCCGTGTCCCCCCTCGACCCCCGGTGTTCGGGTCGGGGACGACGAGTTCGTGTCCGATCCGGAGGCCGTCGCGAACGCACTCGCGGCGCACTTCGCAGCCATCTCCAGTTCCGATTCCCCCGACTCCCGCCGCGACCCACCGGAATTTCCACCTCATAGGGATGACCCCTATAATCACCTCTTCCACATGACAGAGCTTCGGGAGGCCCTCCGCCCCCGACGCTCCTCCGCCCCCGGCCCCGATAATATCCCCTATGACTTGTTACGGCACCTCCACCCCTCTGCTCTCAGCTTTCTACTGGACCTTTATAACCGGATTTGGTTGGAGGGTTCATTTCCGGACCGATGGGCGTGAGTCCATCGTCGTCCCCATCCCGAAGCCCGATAAAGACCCCTCACTCCCGTCGAACTATCGCCCCATTTCCCTAACATGCTGTGCCTGCAAGGTGATGGAGGCGATGGTCGCCTCGCGGCTGTCCTTTACCTTGGAGGCGAGTGACCAGTACCCTGCTACCCAGGCTGGTTTCCGGCGCTTCCGGTCTACCACCGACCCCCTCCTTCTCCTTAGCCATGACGTGCAGGAGACTTTCTCCCGGCGTCAATTTGTACTCGCCGTCTTTTTCGACCTCCAGAAGGCCTACGATACTACCCGGCGGAGCGCGGTCTTCGACTGCTTACGCTCCCTGGGTTTCGTAGGCTTTCTCCCTTCCTTTATTTATAACTTCTTGTCCGCCCGTTCTTTCCGCGTCCGCATCGGTTCTGCCCTCTCTGACCGCTTTCCGTTGGAGGAGGGTGTCCCTCAGGGTAGTGTCCTTAGCGTCTTGTGTTTCTCACTCGTGATGAACACAGTCGCTACGGTCCTGCCTACATCCGTTCGTAGCTCCCTCTATGCCGATGACCTGGCTATCTATTGCTCTGGCCGCCTCCCGTCTTTGGCTGAACGTCGGCTCCAGCTAGCCATCAACGCGGTGGTTCGCTGGGCGTCCTCGGTTGGCTATGCTTTCTCACCCTCTAAGTCTTCCAGTATGCTTTTCCGTCCTCGGCGCCTCCGTCTGTCGCATACCTTCGCCCTTACCCTTGCCGGCACTCCTCTTCCCCTCGTCCCATCCGTTAGATTCCTGGGTATGACCCTCGACGGATTTTTCGGTTGGGTTCCACACCTTAGGCGGTTGCGGCAAACATCTCGCCGCACCCTCTCCCTTTTGGGTCATCTGTCCCACACGACCTGGGGGGCGGACAGGCGTACTCTGCTGCGCCTGTACACCTCCCTGGTGCAATCCCGTGTCGACTACGGCTGTGTGGTCTACAGCTCCGCCTCCTCTCCGGCACTCCGTATGCTGGATCCTCTTCTCCACCGTGGCCTTCGCCTGGCGTCGGGTGCCTTCCGCTCGTCCCCTGTCGCTAGTCTTCAGGTGGACTGTGGACACCCCCCCCTGCCCCTTCGCCGGGCCTTCTCATGGCGAAGTGTTACCTTCGCATTTGCCGCCTTCCGATGTCCCTACTCTTCTCCGCGATCTCCCAGGCGCTACCCCGGCCTGACACGTGGCATTTCGCTGCCTCTCTGGCCGAGATTTTCTCGTCCCTGGGGATCCCCCCACCCTCTATTCTGCCGTTCTCCTTCGATCTGTCGCCCCCCTGGCGGACCACCCCTATCTGCCGTTGCCAGGCGCTCCGTGGCCTGCGTAAGGAGTCTCTTCCTGCCGTTCTCCGGTCTTCTTTTCTGGCCCATCTTCCCGTCCATTCGGACGACGTTCCCGTCTACACCGACGGCTCGCGCTCCCCTGCAGGTGTCGCGGCCGCCGTCTTCTCTCCGTCATTGTCACCTACCTCCCGGGGTATCCCCCTGCCGGTTCAGGCCTCCATCTTTTCCGCGGAGCTCTTTGCCCTTCTGGAAGCCCTCCGTCTGGTATCGGGTTGTTCGCGGTCCTCCTGTACCATTTTTTCGGACTCGCTGAGCGCCCTTCAGGCGCTCGAGCGCTATGATTCCCCGGACCCCCTCGTACGCCTTATTCAACAGGAGTACCATGTCCTGCACACCGTTCACCGGATCCGGGTCACCTTCTGCTGGGTTCCCGCCCATGTTGGTGTTTCCGGTAATGAGGCGGCGGACCGCATAGCCCGGTCCGCCGCCTCGCTGCCTCCCCTCCCCCGCCCGCTCCCCTTCTCAGACTATGTGCAGGTCTTTCGTTCCTTTTACGACCGCATGTGGCAACAGTCCTGGGACGATGCCACCGGAAATAAACTCTGGTCCATCCGCCCCCGTCTGTCATATTGGGTGTCCTCTTTCCACCGCTCCAGACACAAAGAGGTCGTCCTTGCGCGGCTTCGCATCGGCCATAAGCGCCTCACGCACGGCTATCTTATGTTCCGGCAGGAGGCTCCTCGTTGCGCCTCCTGCCAGTCGCCCCTCACCGTCTCTCACATCCTTGTGGAATGCCCCACCCTGTCGTCAGTACGTCGTCGCGCCTTCCCGTTCCTTTCTGATTTCCCCCTCCCCGAACGTTTACGCCTTATGCTCGCTGAGAGCCCTCTCTTCTCGCTTGACCGTCTTTTCCTCTCCCAATCTCGCATCCTATCTGAGCTTTAGGTGACTTCTCACCTGTAGTCCGCAGTTCTCCCTTTTCTAGTGCCTTTTCTCCGTCTCCGTTTCTCTTTCTTGTATTCCGCATCGCCATGATATCCGCTACCATATAGCGGGAAGTGGCGGTAAACGCCCCAATACAAAAAAAAAAAAAAAAAAAAAAAATGCAATTGTGTCATTTATTTGTTTGTAGACTACAAGATTCTGTAATAATTCCAGATCAAGATGAGGAGCGCAAGATGACACAGGAGCTGTAAACCATGCCTTTACATATAACCGAGTAGCAAATAGACAGATGTCTTTTAGTCCTTTTTTGTCTTTTACTGAAATTTTGAACTGAGATTTGAACAAAAAATTTTAATGAATGTGTAATTTTGCCCATCCACCTAGCCCGATGAAGTCCCGCTGGATGTTTAAATTTGATTCCACCTTTTGGTTCACCTCCCAAAAAAATAATTGTTAATTGCAATAGTTCTAGGTAATCGTCTCTTGGTTGGAATGTGTCTAGTTGATTTGCTGCAAATATAATTATGTCATCTTTGATGTCATGAATATTTTCATAGATATCTGGATCTGATAATAGTTTCGTAGTCCTCCTTATTAATGCTTGACCATTTTTCTCTGAACTTCTTAAAAAGGACTATATCTGGGCCAGAAGATGGTGATAAAGACTGAACAACAGCTTCCAGCATAATTTCAAATACAGTATGTGGTGTCGACATGCCAGCCACAATAAATCGTTGTCGAATTTTTGTTCTAGAAGAATAGCTGCAGCATTTCTAGGACCAGTATTGGCTGCCGTTGTATCGAAACACATGCATTTTATTTGTTCGCAGATGCCCCATTCAAGCGATGTCTGATTGTTGGCATTAAAACTAGAGACGCATTTCTGTCACTCAATTTTGCAACATCAAGACTTTCTAATAATTTATCATCAAACAATTTTCTACGTTTGCCTACCTTACTTTTCCATGTTGAAGGTTGTGCAGCAGAGAAACCAGATTCATCACTTTTACTCTCCTCTGATTCTGATGATGTACTGGTGAGTATGACAGCCTCTTCATTCTTCTTTCTTTTGATCTCTTCTTCTGCTTTCCTCTTTTCATAATGTTGCTTTTCTGCTGCTCTTTGCTCTTTTTTAGCAACAGCCTTATCAATGGTACCCACTTTTCCATGACGTCCTTTCTCACGTTGCATTTTCAAGAATTTCTTATCATCTTCTATTTTTATAAGCTGCATAGCATTCTCATCAGCAATGTCAAATAAGTTTTCCAGTTTATCTTTCCATTTTTCTTCTTTATTATTTAAATTTTGTGATCTTTTCAATTTGTTTGCTTTGTTTTTCTTAAGCAGCTGCCATTCCTTCAGTATTCCTTGAATTTTATCTACTACATGTACTCTGTTTTGCTGGTATTCCTGTTTTTTTTTCCAAACTGCTAGCACATCATCTGCAGTAGAGTAGCATGATTCTCTAATGCCTCGCTTTTAATATTTCTGTAGTGCATGAAGAGGGCCATCATTTCCTTCTCTGATGGTAATACGGATGTTTTAGTACTGCAGAGGGCTGCCCAATTAGCCATACTTCAGTTTCTTTTCTTGTAGAACTTCTCCCAACTGAGCAACTAGGTGATGGTGAGTTAGGCCTAGCTTCCATAATCGATTAATTGGTATCAAAATTACGAGTTCCAAACAACAATTAAAAGCAAGCTAATATATAAACCATTAATTAAAACTTCTGAAATATAAACAATTAAACATAAAATCCTAAGTTGTAAAAACAAACAAATTGAAAAAAAGGGATGTCATTTTTTTCACATCCGCGGATGCGGATGTTTGATTTCAACATCCGCGGATGCGGATGTCTACATTTTTGTTATTTTTTAGGATATATTCGAGATTTGTTGTGTTTAACGTATATAATAAGTTATTATATAGAGAGAGCTGTAGCTATAATGTAGTATAATTGATTAATTGTACAATAATTGTTGTACTTTTCTCTGAACATATAAATAATTATCAAGCATCTAACTAATATAGAAATCAATTAGTGAATTCGTCTGCAAATAAATTCGTTATATTTTGTTGAGTTTCAGCCACAATTAGAAACCATAATTGTGTTACCAGGATGCGGGACGTGAACCCAACTCAAATGCACCCCACCGACCTCTTTCCCCAACCTCCACCCTTATAGAACGAGATCTTTAATTAGCTTGATAACTATTTATATTAAGTTTAAAGTTTTATTAGGCATATTTATAAATGAGTAATTAAAATAAAGTAAACTAAGATGTTCATCGTTTAATGTTCAAACTTAATTATAGGAAGGTTATGCTTAAGGAACATTAATTTTTCTGCCTTTTCTGCTGCCAGTCTGTTTCTCTTTTCATCATATATTAATCCAGCACTGCTAAATAATCTCTCGCTTGGTACGTTTGTTGGAGGACAGGCTAAATGTTTCCTTGCAAGTTTACTCAAGTATGGATAGATATTCTGCGTATTTTTCCACCAACTAATAGGATTGTCACATGCAGCCAGGCGTTTTTCTTGGTGATATAGCTCGATCATTTTTACTACATCTTTTGACATCGCGTAGGTCTCGTCATTGCTGCTTGACTCAAGAAACTGAGAGAGAGATTCTGTGATAGATTTGCTTGTTGAAGGTGTTGGTTCTGTCACTGAAACTTTTATTCTTTTGGTGGGTGGCGAAGCGACAGATTCAAGAGATTGAAGCTCTTCAACTGCTTTGCCAAGTGATGATTTAACTCGTTCTAATGTACAGGGTGATCAAAAAGTAACGCAACCCATGGAGAAACGCACATAATTGATTTTTTCCTTCTGTTGCAGGTGGTGAATATATGAAAAGATGAAATACACCTTGGATCTTTAAGGGTCTTTAAGAACATGAATCGCCGTATCCACTTGTGTGAAGCACAGAACGGTGCCCACTTCCAGCACTTGCTCTGAAATAAATCGTTTTCCCATGGGTTGCGTTACTTTTTGATCACCCAGTACTAGGTGAAAATAACTTAGCTTTGTAACGTGGATCTAAGTAGGTTGCAAGAGAGTAACTTCATACAAGAACAGCCTCTCGTCTTGTCGCTTGCATCACTTTTGCGCACAATGAACTAGTTCTATTAATATAGTAGAATTTGATAATTTCCGCTTATTAATGACGTTTTATCTCAACGGTCCACATCCGCACGACATCCGCAGTCCAAAGTGCGGATGCGGATGCGAGAAAATGTGCGGATGTTCCGCGGATGCGGATGCGGATGTGACCTACATCACTAATATATACAGTATATATAGTATATATACAGGGCGTCCCAAAAAAATGTATACACACTTTAAATAATTATAAAGGCAGTGTTTATTAAAATACATTTCATTTTCAAAATGTAATAGAATCTACAGACATTATTCAATTGTTTTGTCAACGCCTGTTTTCAAACTGACGTCCGTTCTGGTCCAGGCACTGCTGATAACGCGAAGCAATGGAATCGCAAACATCACGAAACATTTCGTTTGGTATTTGTGTGCATTCTCGTTCAATGGCTGCTCTCAATTCAGCGACTGTTGCAGGTTTTATAGCGTAGACTTTGTCTTTTAAGTATCCCCATAAAAAAAAGTCTAGTGGTGTGAGGTCTGGTGAACGCGGAGGGTATTCTACGAAACCCCTTCGTCCAATCCACATCCACATCGTGCCAAGTACCACTCGCAATACTCCACTCTTCGGTCCGGATCATCTTCATTAATAGCATGGACTAATCTTGGAATGTAACTTTTCCATTGACAGCGCTTCAAAATGCGTTGGACAGACGATTCTGAAATTCCTACCTCACGACTCGCTTGCCGCACAGATTTTCTTGGACTTTGGTGATACGTTTCCAGTACTCTTTCTTGCTTTGTGGGGCTTGTCGATGTCCGTGGTCTTCCGGAACGCTTCTTGTGGACATTCTGAACAGTTCCATCGGCTTCAAACTTATCTCTAATTCGAGTGATGGTAAGTCGCGTTGGTGGATCTGTTTGAAACTCCCTCCTAAACTGTCTTTGCACTTCAACTGCGTTTTCACACTTCCAGTAGCATTTTAGAATGAATTTCCTTTGTTCAAAGCTTAGTCTGACTGCCATTATTAATTCTAATGGGTTTAACTTGGAAAGAAAGAAACATCAATTGAGCTATCAGCTGTTAAAGTGTGTGTGTACATTTTTTTGGGACGCCCTGTATATATATGCCTTCGTGGACCATTGAATCTGTGTGGCGACCCGGCTGATCTCCTGCTTATGTTTCTCTTTCTTTCTCCTTCTCTCCCCCCACTCCTCTGGCTTTTTCTCCCCCTGTATTTGGCTTTGTTTTGGACCTTGGCTTGACCCTTTCCTTGGGCCTTGGGTGAGGGAGGTGATTGCCCTTCACCCTTGTTGCCCTTAAACCAAACTCAAGCCTTGCCCCTGCCAACTCTCACCATGCGTTGGATGAGATTGGCCGCCTTTTAGGCACGGGAACTGGGTATGGGTGTATCTCCCCTGCGTGACGTCTGTTGGCGGTGGAACCGAGTGTGCCCACGATTCACCTTTCCTTTGTGAGAGAGTGGTACCTGGATGCGCGGGGGGATGTTTTTTTTTTTTTTGCCTCTGTTTACGATCCCTGCTTCTAATTTTCGGACTACGATTTTGGATACTTCTCTCTCGTCTCTAGCTCCTGTTGTTTTTTCGGGGGATGGTCCTGTCCAGACTACTTCCCCTTCGATATCTGTCGGTATCATCCACCAAGATGGTTGATTCTCGCCCTGGTATGTCTACTATTGCTACTTTGCAACTTTATGCTCCTCAAGGTTTTTTCCTCGGGGTTTTTCCCCCCGGAGTACCCTTTCTCCTCCCCATGAACACCGCCGAACCCGTCTGTCTTGGAAGCCCGTTTCCGTGGCCTCAACATTTCCGTCCCTCTCGACTTTCCCTGTCGCCTTTTTTATTATTAAACCGACAACCTCTCGTTCTTTGCTTTCCCACTGTGTTGCAGTCTTTCGCAGTCTTGCGACTTCTGCCCAGGTCTCTCGGGAGGATATTTTGGAGCTCCGTGATGGGTCTTTACTCATCAAATCTCGATCTCCGGAACAGAGTGGTGCCCTGGCTACGATCCCCATCTTGGGCGATTGTCCGGTCTCTTGCGTCCCCGATTCGAGGATGAACTATGCCCCTCAACTCTTACACGTCTCCGAGGAGGACCTCCGCTCCTGTTTGTAAAGTGGAAGGTGTCATCTGTACATTGTTTTACGAAGCGTGTTAACGGCTGTCTTCAGCCCCCGCCTGCGCTTGACCCCTTGACCAGCTGTCGCCTCCAGCACACGTCTGGTATGCTTGGCTTCGTTTTGATGTACGGCCATCATGTTCCTCCACGTACCCGTTGTTTTAATTGCCAGACATTCGGGCATACTGGTTCCTGTTGTCGCCGGTCTACTCGTGTCTGCGCTTATTGTGGCCAGGATTTCCATAGTGTGCCATGTTCTAACACACCTTGTATTAACTGTGGTTGTAACCATCCTGCTTCAGCTTCATGTATTATTTATAAGTTCGAATTTGAAGTTGTAACCCTGAAGACCATCGCCATCCAACTCCTGACTCACTCGTCTTATATTTCTGCCCGGAATCGTGCAAAATCTGTTCTTTGACTCACCAAAAATTCCTTCATCAGACAAAAATGTTGAAGATCTATCCAATTCTAATTATTCTCGCTCTTTCTGGCATCTAACTAAGAACCTCAACAACAACTTGACTTTACTTTTCTTTCCCTCCTCTTTTCCATTCCGACGGCACAGTTGCCGTCTCTTCTGCCGAAGCTGAACTCTTCGCTCAAACTTTCGCTTACAATTCAACCCTGGACGATTCCAGTGGTGTTCCTCCATCTCCTTCCCCCTCTGACTTTATTATGTCTGAAATTAGAATCTCTTCTAAAGATGTTTTTTCTGCCCTATCTGGGCTCAACTCTACGAAGGCGTATGGTCCTCCTTTCAGGATTTCAGTGAAACTTTTGCTATTACGCTAGACATATCGGAAGCTTTTGATAGTCTGATAGAATCTTTAATTTCCAAACTCTCCTCCTCCGGTTTCTATCCTTCTATATGTTTCTTCATCTCTAATTTCCTTTCTGGCCGATCTATAGCTGCGGTTGTAGATGACCATTGTTCTTCTGAAGCTATTAACAGTGGTGTTCCTCAGGGTTCTGTTCGGTCACCCACTCTTTTCCTTTTATTTATTAATGATCTTTTAATTCGTACTTCCTGTCCGATTCACTCCTATGCCGATGATTCCACTCTTCACTTCTCCACCCGCTTCCCAAAGCGGGATATTTCTACTATCCCTGATTGGGGCAGAGAAAATCTTGTGGCTTTCAATGCCTCAAAAACTCGGTTCCTCCATCTGTCTACTCGTCATAATCTTCCACGTAACTATCCCCTTACCTTCAACAACACACAACTCAATCTTTCCTCTTCTCTTAACATTTTTGGCGTTTCCTATTCTCGTGATCTTTCCTGGGAAGATCACGTACACTCTTTCTAAAACAGCTTCTAAGAGGTTAGGTGTGCTGTACCACCTACATAGTTTCTTTACCCCAACTCAGTTGCTGTCTCTTTACAGGGGTCTTGTTCACCCCTGTATGGAGTATGCTTCTCATGTGTTGGGTGGTTCAACCCACACAGCTGTACTTGACTAGGTGGAATCAAAGGATTTTCGTCTTATCATTTCCCCGCCTCTTACTGATTTTCTTCAATCTCTCGCTCTCTTCGCCGCAATGTTGCCTCACTCTCTCTTTACTATCGCTATCATAACGGATATTGCTCTTCTGAATTGTCTAACTGCATGCCACTCCTTTAAGGAGAGCATGCAATACGACTTTCTACACTTTCTTATTCCTTTTCTGTCCAACTATCATAATGCAAGGGTTCATCGGTATTTTCACGCTTTCATCTACTCAACCGGTCAACTCCTCTGGAACAATCTTCCTCAATCCATCTTTCCTCCTGTCTTTGACCTCCCATCTTTCAAACGCCGTGTCAAGGCACCTCGAAAACTTTGAACCTTGATTTTGGCTCTTCTTATATGGGAGGGGCGCTTTTGCGGGCATTTGCCCTTGGCCCCTCCTTCCGACATAAAAAAACAAAAAGGAGCGCACGACTTTTCTGAGGCTCGAGCTCAGGTCTGTGCTCGTTTTGTTCGAGAACATGTCACATTCGCTGACATTCTTCGTGTTTCTCGTTCGCAACCCCCCTCGCAACCCCCCTCGCCCATCGTTTCTCGTTCGCAACCCCCTTCTGCCTCGTCTTTTCTTCCAGTTCCTTCTTCGCTCACTTTGGCCCAGTTTCGCTCTCCACAGCGTCGGTCTCAGCAGTATCCACATGTTTCTCCTCGACCTTCGTTGGCCCGAACGTTTCCGCGCCGCATTCTTCCCACCCCCCTCCGCTGTTCGGGGGGGGTATTAAGCGTAGGGCCGAGGAGACTTCCCCTGGTTCTCCAGTTTCTCACCGCCACCATCGTTGCTCGGATCTGGTTCCCTCTCCGCGGTCTACACCTGCCACTATGACTGGTTCCTTGCAGACCCTGCCCCAGTTTCTACTTCATCCCTCTGTCCCAGGTCGGTGATCCCTACTCTTCCAAGCCGAAACCTTGTATATACTACGGGTCCTGGTGGCTCAATTCCCTCTTCCCAGGTGGGCCTCGTCACTCTTTCACCAAGGTCGTCTGTCCCTGTTCCTCGTCCTCTGAACTTCCGCTAGTGGACTCCCTCCTGTCAGCTTTACCCGCCCGTTCTCGCTCCTTGTTAGACCTCTCCATGCCCCCAACATATTCTGGCTCCTTCTTTAGGAAGTCCCACATACCAGTTCTTGTTACTTCATCTCTCCCTGCTCGCCCGTCTGATCCCCGCCTGCGGCCTCAGCCCGAACAAGTTGGGTCAGATCGCCGTATCTGTTCCATTGTGTCTGGTCGGTAGTTCTTTAACTTTTACCTTTTTATATTTTACTTTTAACTTTTTTCTTCTCTTCTCATATTTAACGTTTACCTCTTCGTATCTAACTTTTACTTTTGCCTTTTAGAAGTTAACTTTTATCTTTTATACTTTTCTCTTCTACACTTTTTACTTTTACATTCTTACAGACCCGTAGCCAAGGAGTTGCCAGGGGGGTCAAAGCCCCGCCTGGAAAATAATATCCCCCCCCCCCCCCTGAGAAAACCAACCGCAACGGCGTTCCATGCTACAAAAACGCCAAAGCCAACTTGTTTTACTTGCCTTTGAAAATAAGAGAACGAAGCAAATAGACATGTTTGAATTCCTAAAGAATTTCGCTAAAAAAACTCGCCGCATACAGTTATTCTAAAATTTAAAAAAACTTACAAAGACTTTTATTTACACTAAATTTAGACTAAATATTGTATTCTATAACCCAATATGCCTATCTATATGTATCGGTTTGATCATTTTTTATTTAGCCTACGGTGTTTTACTTGTTATAGTTTTGAATGTAATTTTCTGCAGTCAGAGCTGGGCAATAAATACATTGAATGTATTTAAATACTAAATACTAAATACATGGGAGAAATGTATTTAAATACTAAATACTAAATACATTTTACGAATGTATTTAGATACTAAATACAAAATACATCAATTGTATTTAAATACATTTGTAAATACATTTTAAATACATACAAATTTTAACATATGCATTCACTAATTCATGAGTAACAACAATATAAAATGCTTGATAAAGGATAAAGAAATAGTACAATCTAATTTCCGATTATATATTTCCCTTTTTAGAACAAAACAAAAACAAAAGAACTTAGAACTTACGATGTTCAACCAGTGACATATTATACTCATTATATCATTGCAAAATGAGTAACAATTAATGAGTAGATGAGACATAAACGTAAACATAAGACGTAAACATAAACATAAGGCACCTTACGAATTCTCTTTTATTTCACGGTTGCTGCGGATCAAAACCAATCTTTCAAAAGTTTTGTCTGAAAGAGAGTTTCTTTTGGGAGTCAAAGTGATTCCCGCGAATGAGAATATTCGCTCTACCGGTGCCGAAGATGGTAATGTCGTGTTATAGCGGAGGAACAGTCTTTTTATGAGAGGATGTTTTCCCAAACTGTTGAAACATGAACCATGCTGTACTACACTGTCGACGCGTCGTACTGTGCTAGTACAGAACGTGTATTAAACCAGTAAAAGTATTTACATTTTGAGTATTTAAATACATTGTATTTAAATACTCATTAAAGTATTTAAATACTATATTTAAATACATGAAAAACAATGTATTTATAAATACAGTTCTAAATACACAAATGTATTTAAATACGTATTTAAATACAAATGTATTTAAATACTGCCCAGCTCTGTCTGCAGTATATTTCGATATTCACAAAAAATGACATTAAATTTTTTCATTGTCCCCCCTGTCAATTTCTCCGCCCCTCCTACTGATTTGGTCTGGCTACGGCCCTGCATTCTTAACTTTTACCCTTTTCCACTTTTCCACTTTTTTCTTTTATATCTCCATTATAATGACTAATTTATTTTAGTTCCATCCTTCACTGGAACTGTCGCGGGATTTTTGCCAACTATGAAGGTCTTTTCCTTCTTTTACAAACGAACCAACCTGCTTGTTTTTTTTCAAGAAACAATTTTGGGTTCTCGATCTATGCCTTCTTCTACTGGCTACATCTCTTTTGCAAACTCCCTGACCGCTCACGGTCCTCGAGGTGGTTCAGCCATCCTCATTCATAGATCCAGTCCCTCGTCGCCCACTCATACTTCGATCTACGTTGCGGGTGGTTGCTGTCCGGCTTTCTTTATCTCGGCAATATACTGTCTGTTCCCTTTACCTCCCTCCACGCGCACCCGTCTCGAGAGGAGCTAGTGGAAGTTGTTAATCAACTCCCTAGACCTTTTTTACTTTTAGGTGATTTTAATAGTCGTAGCCCAGTGTGGGGTGGTGATCGGGACACCTTCATGGCTGGTTCCTTGATCTCCCTGTCATCATCCCACTCCCTCCACTGTCTCATTTCAGGTGCTCCTACTTACTATCAAGTTCACACTTGATACTTTCTCCTGCATTGATCTCTCCTTTTGTTCCACCGATGCTCTCCTAGACTTTTCCTGGAAGTCCTGGGGGATGACTACGGGAGTGACCATTTCCCGGTGCGGCTGTCGTTTATTGTTCCCGACACTAATCTGCCACCTTCCTCCCGTGGCTTTTTTCTAGAGCTGACTCGGGGTCCTATCGTAGCCTTACCTACGTGTCCTGTACAGCCCATGTTTTTTCATCGGTGGACGGATGTTTAGACTTCTTAGGTTCTAGAATTTTGAATGCAGAAGACAATTCCCAGTAGACAATGTACCTCTCATTTAACCCTCGTCCCTTGGTGGTCTCCGAAGTATGCGGAGGCTGTTCGGAACAAGAAGTGTGCTACTCGCCGGTTTTACCGCCATAAATCTCCAGATAACGGCATTGCCATGCAAAGGACTCGGGCAGTGGCCCGTCGAGTCCTTAAACAAGCCGGAGGGACTCCTGGCAACAATCCGTTTCCGGGATCACATCTTCGACCCCGATTGCCACGGTCTGGAACCGGGTCCGCCACATCTCGCGAAAGTTCACTACCCCTCGTCCCCCAAGCCTACATGCCGATGGCAGGGACATTTTTAACTCGAAAGAAGTGGCGAATACTCTGGCTGCTTCGTTTGCCGCAGTTTCAAGTGTCGCCGGATATTCTCCGACTTTCCATTTACGGAAAGATGCAATGGAGAGAGAATCTCCATTTCGACCGCCCGAACAATGAACCTTATAATCGATTGTTGACGATGCGTGAACTCAAATCTGCCCTATCCACTCGGAGAAACTCAGCGCCTGGCCCGGATGGATCCATTACAAAATGCTGCAGTCCATGCATATTTTGGATCTATATTTTTTACTTAGCGTTTTTAACCGTATTTGGATTGAGGGTGTGTTTTCCTCTCGATGGCGTGAGGCCATAGTTATTCCTCTCCCGAAGCATGACAAGGACGCCTCCCTTCCTCAAAACTTTCTCCCGATTGCCTTCACCAGATATATATTTGCAAGAACATGGAAAAGATGGTCGTTTCCCCACTGTCCTTTATCCTAGAGTAGCAAGGACTCCTTCTCCCATCTCAGTCTGGTTTCTGTCAATTTCGTAGTACCCTAGACTTTTTACTTCTCCTCAGCCATGATCTCCAGACTGCATTCTCTCGCAGACAAATTACTGTGGCTGTCTTTTTCGACATCCACAAAGCCTATGACATTACGCGGAGGTTTTATGTCCTCCAACGACTCCACTCTGTGGATTTTATGGGCCTTCTCCCTCTTTTTATTACTAATTTTTTAAGAAACCGAACATTTTGAGTTCGAGTTGGTAACCACACAAGACAAAGGAGTCCCGCAGGGATCTGTCCTCAGCGTTCTCTGTTTCTCTTTGGTAATGAATTCGGTTATCCATTTTTCACCATCTCCCATAAAGTGTTCTCTCTATGCAGATGATCTTGCCATTTACGGTGCACTCTACGAGTGGCTGCAAGGCAGGTGCAGCTTGTAGTTAATGCCGTCGAAAGATGGGCAACCTCTATGGGCTTCCGTCTTTCCCCAGCCAAGATTGTGCGTGTCTTTTCATAGATGTAGGACTACTACTGTCCCACCTCTCGCTGTTTTTAGCCTGTAATTCCATTCTGGTAAGGGATACATTTAAACTTTTAGGCATCACCCTCGACTCTCGTCTTACTTGGGTATCTCATTTGAGGAATTTGAGACTTTCCACTTGGCGTACCCTTATACTTTTAGATCATCTCTCCCACATGTCATGGGGCGCTTATAGGCGTACATTCTCTTGCCTGTACACCTCTCTAGTTCAATCGAGAATTGACTATGGCTGTGAGGTCTACGGCTCCGCTTCCGTCTCTCGATTACGGATCTTGGATCCTCTTCATAATTGGGGTGTCCGCCTGGCTACCGGAGCCTTTGGCTCTTCACCGGTGGCTAGCCGTCAGGCGGAGTGCGATTCCCCTCCCCTTCGGTACCGTCGTGCATACCTTTAGACAAAAAGCTATTACCGTGTTCATAGGTTCTTTCCTGCCTTCTCTGCACTGCCCTTGATACAACTCTTCCTCTAGACGATTCTTGGCACCTTACTTCAATTGTCCATGTCTTCCTCTCTCATCATGCTCTTCCTCCACCTCAGATCCTCCCAGTCTCGTTTCAGGTCATTCCTCTGTGTCCCTTTGATTAAAAATCCACCCCTTGTACTGTCCTGTTGTCCTTGTTCCGTGAACATCTTTTGTCACTACTTCCATTCATAACTGCAAAGATGGCTCCCATTCTCCGTTAGGCATAGCCGCTTCGGCGGTTTTCAGTCTCCCTTGCAAGACTTCGGAGTATTCATCTCCTCCACGACACTTTCATTTACTCAGCGGAGCTCTTTGCTATTCTGGAAGCTCTAACCCATATTGGTACCCCCCCCCCCCCCCCGAGTTTCTTTATTTTTTTCGGATTCCCGTAGTGCTCTGATGTTCTTAGAATCTTATGACCCAAAACACCCTCTGGTCCGAAGGATACAGCAATTTGTCCGTTTTCTCACTGTTTATTCCGCGCGGTGTATTTCTTTCTGTTGGGTCCCCTCTCATGTGGTTATTGCCGGTAACGAGGAGGTGGACCTTTTGGCCAGACGAGCTTGCTCTCTTCCTATTACCCTAAATCTTTGCCCTTTTCAGATTTCCTTCCTTCCTTCCTTCCGTCGCCATATCAGGTCGCTATGGCAGCGCGACTGAGATGGCGTCGGTTTAAACAAACTCCACCGTCTCAAGCCTGTTCTTCGTCAATGGTCTTCTTCGTATCACAAATCCCGGCATAAGGAAGTTCTATTGGATCGTCTGAGAATTGGTCATACCCGTTTGACCCATGGCCACCTTATGTCTAGAAATCCTGAGCCTTGATCGCATTGTCATGTTCCTCTCACTGTTGAGCACGTGTTTATTTTTTTCCCTCTTTATTCAACGTTTCGTTCGCAGTGCTTCCCGGAGTTACATTCCCGTCCGGCCTCGACGTCTCTTTGGTCAATTCTTGCAGTGTGTGCTGCTTTCTCTGTTGGCCCTATATTTGAGTTCCTCTGACTGTCGCGGCTCCTGTCCCGCCTCTAACTTAGTCTCGCTGTGATATGAACCTGTCTAAGTTTGAAACGGCGGTCAATTCCAAAGGGAAAAAAATATATACACACACACATTAGAGGTGTACCGGAACCAGTTTTTTGGCCGGAAGCAGGAATATCCGGCTGCCGAAAACTTTTGTGTTAGCTTAGTCCCTAACTAGTAGGTGTATAATTTTAAATTATATGTATTATTAATTTCTAAATTGGTAAACTTTAATTGCGTTTTCTGGCAATTTTTATTTTTGGCATTTTGATGGTTCTCGCACGTGGCGCCTCATCATTAAGTAAAATATTATTTCACTCGTTTTATCACTTATGTTTTCTCTTTACAGATATAAATATTAAATATATTTCATTTACATATACATATATATTTTTCATAAGTGTGAAAAAACTATATAGGGCTATGGGTTGATTGCCTGTGCCCTCATCCGTTGGAAATTTCCAGCAGACTTCAGTGGAGGGTTACCGACAAAAGCCCTATGCTTTTTCGTTAGAGAGTTATGAATATGTAGGTCGTTAAAAGGACCTCTTTATATTTAATTGATTACGGTAATTTTTAGCGTCGGGATTTTAGCTGCCTATATTAGAATGAAAATAAATTGCCTCACCTTATTTTTGCTGGGTCTTAGTTTGCTTCGATGTAGGGCGTTACGATCATTTTCGGTGTAGGGCCGCCACGATGGAGTTACGCGACGAATTTACTTGAGGTAATTAATATAGGCAGTCACAATATAAACACTTTTAGGGATAGGCCTATCCTGAAGTTTATCATAAGGAATTCACTCAGAACTTTAGGAAGACAAAAGCACATCCTCCCTGTTTAAAGCGTTCGCTGTAACATAAACAGCCCTGAGGCTACTCCTTTAATATATCTTCATATTTTAGTATAAATTGCTGATTTGACAAAGGTTGTTGACTCTCTCTCTCTCGTATTTCACACGAGTCAGCAACGGAAAATTCTGTTCACGTGAAATAAATGTTTTCTCGTGGTTATGCAGACCCGACGCCTACATACGGTTTCTATGTACAGTATGTATGGCAATCATTTCATTCCCATTAGGCTATGTCGCCAATCCCGAGCCAATTTTGTATAGATATTTAATTCAATTAATTAATAATTTATATTTAATTATGAAATAAAGGTATCACATACGATACCATGTTGTAAGCGCGTATAGTTTTTCCATAATAAGTAGGCTGACCATATTTCCTTGAGACAAAAACGGGACATTGGGATGGCAAAAAAGGGACGGGGGTTATGTAATATTCTGTATTCATGAAAAAGTAAGTACATAAACATATTGAGCTTACAATTATTCTTCAGTGACAGAACCCATACAGAACCCATAAAAAAAACGGTACGTATGGTCAGGCTAATAATAAGCATAAGGCTAAGTTATAGTCTATATTCTACAGGGTGTCCCGTAAGTCTGGACCCATAGGGAAAAATAATAAAATTACAAAATAGTCCAAAAATTTATTACATAATCTGTTCAAAGTGTCCGCCGTTGTGTCGCACACATAGTTGAAGACGCAATCTCCACTGCGACAGCACTTTCTGAATCACAGTCGCAGAAATTTCTTGACACGCCTCCACAATGCGTGCTTTAAGGTGGAAAATGTTCTGAAGTTTGACCTCGTACACTTTGGCTTTCAAGTGGCCCCACAAATAAAAATCATAATAAAAAATAATAAAAAAAAAATAATAATAAAATAATAACATAATAAAAAAAAATATTATAAATCCCTATGGGTCCAGACTTATGTATAATAATAAATTTTTAAAAAATGCCGACTTCTGGAGTTTGGAAATATTTTAGAATTGATGATGAAGATAGCAGTAAAGTTTTTTACACTCTGTCCTGAAGAGACTCTTGTATCAAGAGGACGTAGCAATAGAGGTAGCAAATATTATAGCACAATCTCGCTTTTTAAGCACCTACAAGGTAAACATCATAATGTTTATGATTTGGTACAAAAAGAGAAAATGAAGAAAGATGAACCAAATGAAAGACTCTGAAAAAGCTACGACTTCCTCTGCAACTACAGCGAAAAACCCAAAACAACCAACAATTTTTCAGGTGATCGAAAAAAAAAAGAAAATTTGGGATATAAATGACAAATAAGTATAAAAATTCATAGGAAAATAGGAGAAATGATTCTTTAACTGAGGATAAGGGATTTAAAAGATTGATAGAGCATTTGGCTCCGCAGTACAACCTACTTTCTAGAAGATATTTTCCTGAGCAGGTTATTCCAGATATATATATATATATATATATATATATATATATATATATATATATATATATATATACTAGAGTAAAAAATAAAATACTTAATGAAATTAGCAGTGCTGAATACATATTTTTGACTGCAGACATATGGACATGTTCGTACAATAATGAAAACTTTTTAAGCTTTTCGGGACATTGGGTGACTGAGGAATTCAATGCAAAAAGTGCAACATTACAAATCAGCAGCTTTAGAGATAGCCATACAGCAGAAAATATACTGTCGGTAAAAAAATTAAAGAAATGATAACAGATTGGAATATTGGGGATGATAAGGTACATGCTATATAACAGACAATGCTGCAAATATATGCAAATGTGTTAGATTAGCAGGATTAAATAATGAGTCTTGCTTTATACATACATTACAGTTGGTTATACATGATGCTTTATTTGCTCAAAGAACAGTTAAAGATGCTTGAGCATTGAGCAAAAAAATAGCTGAACACTTTCATCGATCAGCGTTAGCCACATCAAAATTGACTAGCATTCAAAACACTTTAAGCACTCCAAGCCACGAGCTAATTCAAGATATCGAGACTATGGAATTCAACTTATGATATGCTAGCTCGCATACTAGAACAGAAACGAGCATTAACTCTATATGGTGCTGAAAATAACTTAGACATGCCATCACCAAACCAATGGGCACTGATTGAAAGTGTACTAAACGTATTAGAACCATTTAAGGAAGCTCTGAAGATGCATCAATATCAGTTGTTATCCCAGCTATCAAAGCCCTAAGAATGTACCTTGAGAAACCTTGGGATAGATCTGGAGTAGAAACCATGAAGACAGAGTTACTCAACTCTATATCTGAGCGGTTTGGATCATTGTATGACAAAAAATGTTTGGAATTGCTACTGTTCTTAATCCACAATACAAACTGTTACCATTCAGCAGCACTTATGACTATGACAAATTAAGGATTTGGCTGAAAGTAGTAGTATTGCTCGTAAGCAAAATGGAAGAAGAAAGTAAAAATGAAACAACCTCAAGTGATGATTCTGAGATTGACAAATTTGGCAAAATTTCACCAGACACTAAATCATTTTGGGATTGCTTTGAAAAAGTGATACACAATCAGAAAGAAACGCGCAAACAAATTGAGGAAGAACCTGAAGAGAAAAAGGCTGAAGAACCTGAATCCAAAATGACTAAGAGAAAGAAAAGGAAAGTCGCCAGAGAGCATTCCATCAATAACAGAATTCATAATGAAATTGAGTTATACCTTGACTCAGCTAAAATTGATGGGAACTCTAATCCTCTCACCTGGTGGAATGAAAATAAAGAAATGTTTCCTACTACAAATCTTGCCAAAGTAGCAAGAAAGTATATATCAGCTCCACCTTCAAGTGTGTTCAGTGAGCGGATGTTTAGCCAATTAGGTAACATTTACACAGAACGACGGAATCGCCTATTGCCAGAAATGGCTGATAAACTTAATTTTCTTCATGCTAACTTTTTGAGGTATAATTTCAACTATTGAAGCAGTTTTTTTCCTCGTAAACAGTAGTTACTGTCTTCTGATTTTTCTCTTCCACTCTTTTCTATGCTATGTTTATAATTCAATATAAATCTAGTGTTTATTTTATTGAGGAAAACATTAAGCAAGGAACTTTTTTATATAATTTAGCTAATGTACAGTATATACAAAAATCATGAAAAATGGCAATTTCAAAATAAAAGCAGTTTTATAATTTTTGTTTTATCATAAAGGTAAAGTGTGGGAAGATAAGGAAGGATGGTGGTGGAGTGATGAGATCCAAAGAGCACTACGAAGTAAGAGAGAAACTAAGAAGTTATGGGAAGAATCGAGGAGTGAAGAGTGTAAGGTGGTATATAAAGAAGCAAAGAGAGCAGTGACGAGAGCAAAGGCGGAGGCATATCGGCAGATGTATGAGGATTTAGAGGATCGTGAAGGACAAAAGAAGATATACAGATTGGCTAAGAGCAGAAATAGAGCGACAAAAGACTTTACACAGGTAAAACAAATTAAGGGAAGGGAGGGGGCGGTGCTGCAAAGAGATGAAGAGAGAAAGGATAGATGGAAGGAATATTTTGAGGAATTATTAAATAAAGAAAACCCAAGATCTTTCTATGAGGATGGATTACCAAATGTAGCTATGACAGAACAAGTGGGGAGGATGGAAGTGAGTCGTGCTCTGAATAGGATGAAAAATAACAAAGCGACTGGCCCAGACGAGATACCAGCCGAGGCATGGAAGGCACTGGGAGATGAGGGGGTGGATCTGGTGTGGGATCTAATGCAGAAGTTGTTTGACCAGGAGGTGATTCCGGATGAGTGGCGGACCAGCATCATAGTGCCTATATTCAAAGAGAACGGAGATGTAGAAGATTGCACGAATTATAGAAGGATCAAACTAATATCACATACAATGAAGATATGGGAGCGAATAGTGGAGAGTAGGTTGAGAGACGAAGTGTCAGTGGAACAGTTTGGATTTATGCCGGGAAGGAGAACGACAGATGCAGTTTTTGCATTGAAACAGTTGGCAGAGAGGTACAGAGAGGGGCAGAAGGCGTTGCACATGGTTTTTATTGACTTGGAGAAGGCATATGATAGGATACTACGGCAGGAAGTTTGGAGATGCTTAAGGGAAAAGATGGTACCGGAGAAGTATGTTAAACTGATCAAGGGGATGTACAGGGGAGTAACAATTAAGGTGAGGAGTAGCGTGGGTGTGTCAGAGAGCTTTGGGGTGGAAGTTGGTCTGCACCAAGGATCAGCTTTGAGCCCCTTCCTTTTCAATGTGGTATTCGATGTGTTGACGGACAGGATTAGAGGGGAGGCGCTGCGGTGCATGATGTATGCAGACGATGTTGTGTTGAGTGGGGAGACGAAAGAGGAGGTGGAGCAGCAGTTGGAAAATTGGAGAGAGGCGTTGGAAAGTAGGGGCATAAGAATTAGCCGAAAGAAGACCGAATATATGAGATGTGATGTGCAGCAGGACCGAGGAGGGGAAGTGACATTAAGTGGAGAGCGTGTTAAGACGGTGGAGTATTTTAAATACTTGGGGGTCAACAGTGGATGCAGAGGGGGGAGCAGAGAGAGAGATAAACTGTAGAATACAGTCGGGGTGGAAGAACTGGAGAGACGTATCAGGGGTGCTCTGTGATAAGAGGGTCCCAGTGAAACTGAAGGGAAAGGTATTCAAAACAGTGGTGAGGCCGGCAATATTGTATGGAATGGAGACTGTGCCAATGAAGAAGAGCAATGAAAGAAAAATCGATGTGGCTGAAATGAAGATGTTGAGATGGATGTGTGGAGTGACGAGGAGGGATAGGGTCAGAAATGAGGATATAAGAGGAACAGTGAAGGTGGCGGAAGCATCTAAGAAGGTGCAGGAGGCCAGGCTGAGGTGGTATGGGCACGTCAGGAGAAGAGAGGAGGAGTATGTGGGGCGCAGAGTGCTGGAGATGGAGTTGCCGGGACGGAGAAGAAGAGGAAAACCGAAGACGAGATGGAGGGACTGTGTGGTGGCGGACATCAGGGAGAAGGACTTGGAGGAGGACGCGGTATACGACAGAGGAGAGTGGAGAAGACGAACCAAAAACAGCGACCCCATGTAAAGATGGGATAATAAGCTGCGGAAGAAGAAGAAGAAGAAGAAGTAGTAGTAGTTTTATCCTAAAACAGTATAACAAAAACTACCTAACAAGGAAAATTTTGAATGTTTTATCATATATTTCATTTGTTATTTGATAGATGCAAGTAGCCAAAGGAATGGCTAAGGACTTTGCATAAATATATCAAAATCTGTTTATAAATAATTCTATTTTCCTTCTATGTTTTTTTTTTTTTTTTTACTTAACATCATTAAAAACTGAATGATTCCAGATTGGCCGGATATCAGTGTGTGTTCCGGCCAGAACCAGAACTCTCAATAAATGGCCGGAATTCCGGCCAGCAGGAACTGGAACCAGAATTCCGGTACACCTCTAGTTTCTTGTACTCTCCACCTCACATAGCCCGACTCATCGGGAATTGTTCTGAGCCAGGCGTATAATCTTTTGAAGATGTCCACCGCAACACTACCCATGTTCCTTAGGTCTTGGGGCAGCTGATTAAACAGTCTTGGTCCTCTCCCAACAAAACTATTTTCTTTCAGGGTTAAGGATGTTTCCTATCTCGCCTTTAATTTGGAAACACGACACAGTCTTCCTTTTCTACTTTCCACTGTTGTTTGGGAAGTTACAGGGTTCAGAGTAAGATTAGGGGCTAGTTTTTCCATTATTTTCCAAGTGTAATTTAGTTCTTTGCACCCATTGATCTTGGCTGTGAAGCTTCTCTGAATCCCTTCTAGCTGTCTAATATCTTCTTTTTTATATGGGCATGTTAGGACCGTGCAGTATTCGAATTTGGGTATGATCACTGTTTTCAATAGAGGATAGATATTCCTATCCCTTCGTTTAAAGGTTCTCAGTATCTGCCCATTTATTCTCTGCTCTGTTTACTGCTATCTTATTTTGTGTGTCAAATTTCGTATCATCAGTCATAAAAAACAATAAATCTTTTGCTTTAGAATTTCTCTGAATTTCCTGTCCATTTGGGGTATAATATTCCATGGATTTTAGGTCTTCTCTTTTTCCGTACCTTAACAGCTGAAATTTCTCAGTGTTAAACTTCATATTGTTGTCTTCCGTTCACTTGCAGATTCTGTTCATGTCGGTTTGTAGAAATCCTACGTCTTCTGGGTTTCTTATTTTTCTACTGATCTTTGTGTCATCGGCTAAGGATGTTACTGTGCTGTCTCTGGTAACGTCCTCATCTATGTCAGTTCGCATGATTATGAAGAGTAGTGGAGCTAATACTGTTCTTTGTGGTACTGAGCTGAGGACCTCTGATTCTAATGAAGATACTCCTTGTACTGTAACGACTTGCCGCCACTCACGAAGGAAATTATATATCCATTTCCCTACTTTTGGCACTTTGCAGTGCATCAATGATGATGTAGTGTTCCATTAGTTGTGATAGGCATAATCTGCCTGACCGAAACCAATGTTGGTTATCATTTAATTTTTTCTGAGTTTCCAAAAAGTCATAGATTTTCTGTCTAACTATTCTTTCAAATATTTTAGTGAGATGAGATGTAAGCGACACACTGGCCTATAGTTTTTTACCTCAGATCGATCTTCTCCTTTATATATTGGGCCTATGTTCGCGCTCTTCAGGATGCCCAGTATTTCTCCCGTGTCTACTGATCGTCTCCATATCCAATATAGGGGCTCAGCGATTGCATTCTTAGTTTTTTTTCAGTGTGGCATTCCATTTATCCGGTCCTTCCGCTGAGTGTGCTTTTAGTTTCCCTATAGCTTATGTAATATCATCTGTCGTAAAGTCGAAGTCCGTTATACTTTCCCCTTGTAGTTTTTCTTCAAAGAACGCGTTTCTATCGCATGTCAGTTTATCAGTTTTTGGGGAGACTGAAAGATGATTCGTACTGAGCTCTTAATATTTCAAATATTTTTGTTAGATCATCAGATGAAGCACTGTCTTCGGTTTTCAAAGGACCGATAGTCGCATGGTTTTTCGACTTCCTTTTTGCAAAATTATAGAAGTACTTTGAGTTAACCTTTATCGCCTCTATAGCGTCGTCGTCGTCTTTTTCTGTGTGCTTCTCAATTAGTTCCTGTATGACGCAATCGATACTCTGCAGTTTATCATTTAATATTTTTTTGATGTTATCTTTACAGTTGCTTAATTTTGCACTCTCTTTTTCTCTTTCGGAACAATGACCTCTTTTGTCTCTCGAACCAGCTTCTCTTTCCTCTTTGTTGTATTTTTGGGATATGTTTTTCCACAACTTCCAGCGTCTTCTCTAAGGTCACTAGCATCTCTTCCGTTGTCTTACATATACATATATACACCGATGCCCCTCGCGGTTGTAGTGGTTAGTGTCACTGACTACGAATCCATCGGCCCCGGGTTCGAGACCCGACGGCAGCCGGCGCGCAGCAAAACCCAGATGTTCATCCTTCCACACAAAGAAAGTGGTTGATAGATAAATGGGTACCGTAGGTGGCCTAGTGGTTAAGACGCTGGGTTGCTGATAGTGCGTGGTTCGGATTCCACGTTAAACTGTAGGTCTAAGGTGGAGTGAAAAGCTTGACCTTCGTCAGAATGAACAATTCGGGCGGAAGCTAACCAAACCAAAGGTATATATACCTCGTTAACCTCGGTGCTGTTCCGTGCGTTGGTCTCTCGCCACACGAAGGTCAAGCTGGTGGCCCCGCCTCTAGGTCTGGCTTGGTGGAGGAGCGAGTTGCTTTCTTGCGCTCTCCACCGTAAATATCCAGGTACACCCGGCTCATCCGGTACCGTCCTGAGCCAGGCATCTAGTCTTCTCTTGAAGTCTTCAACTTTGACCCCTGTGATGTTTCTGAGGTCCTTAGGAAGCTGGTTAAAAAGTCTTGGTCACCTGACAACTAAGCTATTTTCCTTTAGTTGAGGAAGTCCTTCATCAGGCCTTTAATTTGGGAACACTATACATCCTGCCTTTCCTATTTTCCAGTGTTGTTTGAATGGTAATTGGGTTTAGTTTGAGGTTTGGTATCAGTTTTTCGATCATTTTCCATATGTAGATTATGGTGTACCTCTCTCCTTTCCAGGGAGTACAGATTTAGTTTACGTAATCTTTTCCAGTAGTTGAGTTCTTTGCAGCCATCAATTTTGGCTGTGAAATGTGTGCCCGTTTCTTCTAGTTTATTAGTTTCTTCCTTTTTATATGGGGACGTCAAGACTGAGAAGTATTCAAGTTTTGGTTAATCAGTGTCTTTAGCAGGGGAATCATTACTGTCCTGTCCCTTCTTTTGAACCTTCTTAGTACCTGTCCCGATACTCTTTTTGCTTTATTTATCGCTACCTGATTGTGTTTCGAATTTCGCATCATCAGTCATTATTACCCCCAGATCGATCGCTTTCGTGCTTCTCTGAATTTCCTATCTGGAGCATAATACGCAGTCTAAGTTCCTCTTTTCTACCATATCTCAAGAGCTGAAATTTCTCGGTGTTAAATGTCATGTTGTCTTCTGACCATTTGTATATTTTGTTCGTGTTCCTCTGCAAGGCCTCCATTTCATTTACATAGCTGATTTTTCTGCTGGACTTTGTATCATCTGCAAAGGATGTTACTATACTGTTGCTGTTTACTTCGCTGTCTATGTCTGTTAGCATGATAATGAATAGGAGTGAGCATGATAATGAATAGGAGTGGGGCCAGTACTGTACCTTGTGGTACTGAGCTGCGTACTTCCGATTCTGATGATTTTGACGACAGATACGGAAAAATCATAGCGGAGTCACAGCCGGTAAAGAAGTTGGGAACGAAGGAGGAAGGAGGAGAACCCGGTTACCGAAAAGTAGGGACCTTCAGATAGAATAGCGCCAAGCCTATCACAAGGCCCGACGCTCACCAAAAAGGGAAAATATTCAGCGCGCAGCGCAGAGTAAAGCGGGCACTCCACCAGGAGGTGGGAAAATGTAAGTGGAAGGTTACAATTGGGACATCGGGGCACCCGATCCCCGGCCATCAAATAGCCATGGGTCAGGTGGGTGTGGCCAATACGGAGGCGGGCCAGAGCCACCTCCTTATGGCGCGACGGATGGAAGGAAGAGGCCCAACATCCCAATTTGGTTTTAATCTTGCAGAGTTTGTTATTTGTACCGCCATCCCAGCGACTCTGTCACCGGGAGCGCAAAAACCTACGAAAACCAGGGATGTAATCGGGAAAGGGGAGGGACACGGGTGAAACCTATAGTCGGCACGCGGAACGGGCAGCTTAATCGGCAGCCTCATTTCCAGCCACATTAACATGTGCAGGGACCCAGCAAAATACCACCACCTTGCCACCAGAAGTGACAAGGATATCGCACAGTAACTGGATACGTCGGACCAGTGGGTGGACGGGGTCGAAACATTCCAAGCCATCCAGGGCACTGTGGGAATCTGAATAGATGACAAACGACCCATCCGGATGCTCCCGCATCACCTCCAGAGCGCTCAAAATGGCATAGAGCTCCGCCGTGAAAACGGAAGCCTCATCAGGGAGGCGGGTACATCGGGGAGCAAGGGCAGACGACTGGGGAACAGCCGCAGCCCCAACGCCCCCGACGACCTCGAGCCATCTGTGAAGACCGCAACACATGCAGAGTGACACGCTGCATGCTGAAGGAACAGAGACCGAAGCAAGGCAGAGTCAGAATCGGCCCTGCGAACGGGGCGCAACGCCCTACAGCATGTAACAGGGGTGCTCTCCCAAGGTGCAACACCCTCGAAAGAGACCGGTATGACGGATGGAGGAGGTGCCCATACCATCGAGGAGGGAGGTCACCGTGTCGGTGAAATACCAACCCCCATCCCGGCAGAACCCTCTCAACCACCTGGAACAGAGGAGAGTTGGGAAGACGGAGAATCCGGAGACAGTGCTTGGCAATGAGGAACGACCTCCGATCCTCCAAGGGAGGGATGTCGCACTCAACCTGCAGACTATCAACCGGAGAGGAGCGGAAGGCGCCAGATGACATGCGCAGTCCTCTAGAGAGGACCGGGTCCAGTATCCGAAGGGCCGTACGGGAGGCGGAGCCATACACCACACTCCCATAGTCTAATTTGATTGTACCAGGGACACGTACAAACGGAGGAGTGTCGCCTATCCGCGCCCCATGTAGTATGAGACAGATGTCCCAGCAAATCCAGGGTACGTCTTGTAGTCTCGCGCAGCCTGCGAAGGTGGGGAACCCAGCTCAAACGGCTATCGAAGACCATGCCCAGGAAACGTACTGATTGAACGAGGGCCAGAGGCTGACCCCCGAGTGTAAGATTAAAGGCCGGGACGGCGCCGGATCCCCGTCTCCTCGACGGAAGGAAGGCCACACACGAAGTCTTCGGGGAAGACAGCGTAAGGCCCACCGACGACGCCCAACGTTCAACCCGATTGACCGCGAGTTGGACTTGCCTCTCCACGAGGGGGGGACTCGTCCCCGCGGCATAGACAGCCAGATCGTCGGCGTAGATGGAACAACGCACTGAGGGCGGGAGGGCCCCCGGTAGCGCAAACATGACCAAATTGAAGCAGGAGACGCTTAAGACACACCCCTGGGGCACCCCCTCCTCCTGAACATACAGGTCAGATAGGGCCGCCCCATTACGGACGCGGAAAGTGCGATGGCAGAGAAAGTTACGAATAAATGTGGGCAAAAAGCCCACGAAACCAAGAGACTTCAAACGGTCCATGACAACTCCCCGACGGGTCGTGTCATAGGCCTTTTGGACATCGAAAAAGACGGCCAGTATAAGATTCCTGCGGGAAAGGCCTCCTGTACATCATGACGAAGGAGAAGGGGGTCCAGAGTACCCCGAAATCGACGAAAGCCATACTGGGTCGGGGGTATAACCCAAGCGACTCCAGTGTAAAGGAAAGTCGGACGGCCACCATCTTTTCAAGGAGCTTGCATAAGCATTAAGCAGCTCGTCAAGGCAATAGGCCGATAGCCCGCCACCTCCGCCGGATCCTTACCCGGCTTAGGTATCGGTACCATAATCGACTCCCTTCAACGGGTAGGGAACGACCTCTCAACCCACATCCGGTTGAAAAGATCCAGCAAGAAGTGTAGGGCCATCGGGTGCAGGTTCTAAATAAAGTCATACGGAATGTCATCAGGGCCAGTGGCGGAAGAACGACGGGTTGCCAAGGCAACCCGAAGTTCCCGCACCGTAAAGAGACGGTTATAGGGCTCGTTCGCAGGCGGCGGGAGCGTAACATCCTACAAAGGACGATCCGCAGCTGAAGGCGAACGGGAAACCGCAGCAAAAGCCCCGGCCAGCCGATCGGCCACAGCAGTAGGATCCGAAAGGAATCCTTCCCCGTCCCGAAGGACAGGGCGACGAGCAGGGACCGGCTTCCCCTCGATACTACGTACCTTCCGCCACACAGCAGCAGAAGGGGTAGACGAGGAAATGCCAGACACAAAAGCACGCCAAGAGGCCCGACGGGCCAACTTGAGAGTCCATTCGCCCGCCGCATCTCAATCAAGTGGTCTGTGCGGTGGAAGCGGCGCGTTGCCCTCTTCCTCTCATACCGCCTGGTGACATGCTGGAGTCCACCACGGGACGCTACGCGTCCGCGGGCTACCGGAAGATCGAGGAATACAGTCCTCCGCGACGCCCATCACCACCCGCTCAAAGAACTCCAAGCTCTCATCCACGGAGCCAAAGTCCAACACCGAACGGGCAATGACGGAACGAGCTCCGAAGCATGGCCAGTCAGCCCGCGCCAGGCACCACCTCGGTCGAGACGAGACCCGGCTGCGGTCCGATCGGCTCAAGACAGACTGGGTAATGATCACTGCCATAAGAGTCCCCCAAGACCCTCCACGAAAAATCGAGTAAGGCATCGAGGGACACCAAGGAGAGATCAATACAGGTACATGAACCCGTGGGTTCGTGAAAATCGGTAGGTTCGCCGGAATTGAGGCACGTGAAGGAAAGTTCCTCCATTAAGGAGAGCAACATTAGTCGACCGGACATCTCCCCAAGCCGGGTCGCAACTGTTAAAGTCCCCGAGGAGGAGAAACGGTCGAGGCAGTTGCAATACCAACTCGCGAACCGCGTCGCGAGAAGGAGGGTCATTGGGAGGAATATAAATCGAGCAGGCAGTATCCTGGCGATCTAGAAAGAGCCGCACAGCCACAGCCTGCAAGGAAGTAGGAAGAGGCACACCTCGCGAGGGTAACGAATGATGGACATAAATCGCCGCATCCCGCCGGCGCGTGTGCTCATCCGGGGTGCAAGGGAAACCAACATAGCCAGAGAGACGACGGGGCCACCACGCAGCCAGGATAGTCTCCTGGAGACAAACGCAGGAAGGCCGCTCGCTCTCCAGCAGGGAGGCAAGGTTCTCCCAGTAAGCTAAAAGCCCTCTACAGTTCCAATGCAAAATGGAACTGTAAAGGGAAGGGGCATTATAAGAAGCAGAGAAAGCAGAGAAATAGCCACGGACCAAGATGAGCAGCAAACTCAACGGTCCGTAACCAGGGACGGAATCGGCTTCCCCGACTCACCCCGGACGGGGAGGGGAGGGGCCACAGGGGGCAAGCCCGGGAGACGAGGATCCCGATTACAGGAGGCCACAGACTCCGCAGCTGCTTCACCCGTAGTAGAACGAGTGGGAAAGTGGAACAGGGAGTTCTGAGGAGGGAGGGAGAGGAGACGACGAGACGGGCCCAGCCGAAACCCCCGACTCCCCACCAGAGGTGGGGCAGGGAGAACCAGATGTTCGAGGGCTCGTCACACCAGACAAGTGCTGACGGAGGGGGGAAGGAAAGATCCACCACAGGTGGGAAAGGTAGATCCAGGAGAGAGACCCGACCACTCTCAGCAGGAGCCGAAGGGATAGAGACTCCATGAAGAAGGGCCAGGACCCTCTCGACCGGGTCCACCGTGGGAACCGAGTCAGTAATTAATTGATGGTGTCATGGGGCGGTGTACCTCAACCGACACCCGGACACTAGTTGGGGCACCGGGAGGTGACGCCCCACCAGCCCTCCGTATAGGGGGGGGGGAGTCCAGAGCGGATTAGGAGCGGCGCGCTGCTTCCCCTCCGGTGAAGAAGGGGAAGCAGGGCGAACAGTGGTCATGAACGGGTCTGGAGGACTCCGACCACGGTGACGCTTCCTCCTCCCCTTCGGGGCATCATCTTCCCCACCCGTGAGACGGATAGGCAAGGATCCAGACCCCAAGGCCGGAGAGGGAGAAGGGGCACTTGTAAGCAGGGAATCAGACGGGATGACTGAAAGTGAGGCAGGCAGGGGGACAAGAATGTCCCGCGGCGCCAGGAGGACCACCAACCCCCGGAACTTCCAGGGGAGGCACGGGAGGGGCCCGAGGACCCGCCGGAGCCAAGAGCCGCAGCATAGGACAACCCCCGCCGCGGCTCCCGGTCACGGACCCTATCGCGCGCCTCCTGCGTACTAAGGAATTCGGTGGTCCTTGAGGACCGCACCTCGAATTCAAACTTGAAAACGGGGCAGTCCCGAGAAGAAGAAGGGTGGGCCCCCGAGTAGTTCGAGCACCGCGGGGGCTTCGTGCATGGGGGAGGGTGTGCAGGCCCACCGCAGCGGACACATAGCTTACCCTCACGGCGGCACGCAGAGCTAACATGGCCGAACCGAAAACTCGCACGACCGGCGATCACCCACGCCCCAGAACACCTGGGCCGGAGGGCAAGATCCTCCTGTAACTCGCCAACCGGGATTGACAGCAGACGGGAAGCGAAAATGGTGCCTTGACAGCTATTCAGTTGCAGATGGGGAGTCACAGAAACTCTGCAACCCAGAACATCCTGCAACTGTAGAAGGGACTCAGTCACCCCCGAAGAACGGGACTTCAGAAGAAGAGACCCATCCTTCAGAGGGCGGATATCGTAACGGCAGGGAACCCCCACCGTCTTAAGACGCTGAAACACCCGTTCCGAGTTGCCCGAAAGGGAGCCAGCGGAAGGGCGGAGAACAAGGAACCTGTCCACCGGACAGAAATTGACACCAGAGACAGGTCCATGTGTGACGGTAACCGAGAGTGGGCGAGAGGACGAGGGCCGCGACGACCCCGCCCTACGGCCACCACGAGTCCGGCCACGAGAGCCAGACGCCGCAGAGGACGAGAGGGGGCCATACGGCTTTAAGGTCAATCCAGCGGAGGCAGAGGCCGCTGAACGACCAGAAATAGAAGTCTTATCCAAATCCAAGGACGGGCCAGAGTCGTCAACATGAGGGGATTGAAGTTTTGAAATTGTACCCATAAACAATAGAATTACAAGAAAGACAGCCTTGGACCCAAGGCAATGCACCAGTCCGCCGCTGCATCCTTCAAGGCGCAGGCCCAACGTCCCGGGTTGCCTGACCCCCAACCTGACTGTCGTTTTAAAAACATTAGATTGGCTCTCCGGAGATTTGTCCGTTAAGGACCTAGCAAAGACCCAATCCAGACGCAGCAGTGGTCTGGGCGCCCGTACCATCCCCAGAGCACGGCTCAGCCACGGAGCGATCCCCCCCAGCGGGTACACCCGATGACCCCAAGACTGCAAAATACAAACAGAGGGGGCCGAGGAAGATACTACAATTGACAGAGGCCAAAGACCGAGTCAAGAAAAGATAAATTCCGGGAGATACGGAAAAAATGGGGAGCAAAAAGAAAAGGAAAGGGGGGGAAACGCAACTAAGTAACTCTTCGCCCACACCCCGCGAGAAGTTGAGGAAACCTCAACGACCCACGAGGTGTGCGAGCTCCCTCGGCCCGGCAAGCCGGAGTACCTAATCGAGGGGGTATATATAAAAAGGATGGGAGTTAGGCCCAACATTCTGGATTTATTTCTATCTTCAAGGCGATTGGGGATACGAGTAGGGTGCTGTACAATCGCTTTAGGTCATTTCGGATAGGAAAATTGTGAGATGGTTCACCAAGGAAGTCAGCAGGGGTGGATTCAGGTTGCGCGGGGCCCCTTGCCTCGGTTACGAACATGGGCGTCGTGGTTAGGAAAAATGAAAATGTAGGTCGGCCATTAGTGAAGAAGTGAAAATTCCATTAAAACGCAAAATTGCAAAAAAAATAATGACAAAACTGATGAATTGCAATATTATCAGTGATTACGGGTTACTAGTTCGGGCGAAAGCGTCAATAATCTGCAGCGCAATCGCACCAACGGCTCCAGCGACAGACACTGTGATCGTGACGTGTACAGTGTGCTTGTGCGCGTGGGGTGTACTGCGATATGCATTCTCAGCGCAGGGCCCCCGAAAGCAAGGGGTCAGCGGCATATGCCGCTTTTGCCATATGGTTAATCTGGCCCTGGAAGTCAGTGAAATGGGAGGAAAGCCAAAGGTGGTGGTGAACAATGAAATCACCCAAAATGGCGATTTCAGCGAGAGGAGAGTGGAATAGAATGTGTTCCACTTTGGAGGTGAGGTAGTCAAAGAGTTTTGGATAGTAGAATTTGGAAAAAGGTAGACAGCGCAGATGTATTTAGTTTGAGATTGGTATGCAAGCCGTAGTCAGAGGGTACCGAGTTTAGAGGATTCAAGTTATGGAATAAGAATGAATAAGGTCATTGCGTACATATACGCAACATCCACCATTGGAATGAAATTGACTAGAGAGAAAGTAGGAGGGTACAGAAAAGGGGTTGCTGTCGGTCGTCTCAGACACCTATGTTTCAGTGAGGAGGAGAGGTAGTGTTCAGCGATCGGAAATTTGAGGAAAGGCCACGAATGTTTCAGAAGTTTATGAAAAATGAATCAGACAGAAGTTCAGACTATCTCGAATGGGTGGTAACAGAACCAACCCCGCTGACCGGTATGCGTTCCCCGAACTGGCAACGGGGGAGCCAGAAGTGGGGACTTTGTTAAAGACTGAAATTTTTTAATTTTTAATTTTGAAAAAATTGTGTATTGTGAGATGCATGTATGTTTAGTGAAGAACAGAGGGAGAAGCGTGTGTTCGAGAGCATGCTGGACTGTTCACAGGGTAGATGAGACAGGAAAAAAATGGCTAAGGAGGACAGTGACGGGAGAAACGGGAATTCCAACACTCCGTCTCGTGCCTAACATGCCTCCCCGGAGTACTTCTCTGATCGATTGGTGGCTCCAATCTTCTCCTTTTAACACTTTTTCTTTCATGGAAATAACTTCAAGTTAAGGTGCTTTAACTTAATTTCATTCTTTCGATAACACGTGACAACAAGAATTCAAGCAGCTCTTAAGCTTAATAATGAAGAATTAGCTACCCTGTTAATCTTCGTAAAATTTTGATAGTTAATTGAAGTACGACTTTTTCTTTTATATTTCGGAAAGGAAGGACAAATTTAGTATGTCATTTACAATGCTCCTAAGTCGGACAATTTCATTTTTACGACTACTGTTTTTAATTAGTAATTACAAGCGGTAGCTCGCTATCGCTTGCGACCGTTGTACAACTTGGCCCTCCGGGAAGAAGTGGCTAAGCGACAAAAGTAAAAAAAAACGCCATTACCCCCACCCCCACTCCCCCATTACCCCCACACAAAAGTAAAAAACGCCATTACCCCCACTCCCCCAATTACCCCACCTCCTCGCGACCGTTGTACAACTTAGCCCTCCGGGTGGGTAGCACTGTAACATATACTGCTACCCGCCCGGAGGGGCGGGTAGCAGTATCTGTCACAGTATATGTAGCAGTAAGAAGTGGCTAAGCTACAAAATTTAAAAAAACGCCATTACCCCCACCCCTTTCCCCCATTACTCCCACCCCTTTCCCCCATTACCCCCCCTTTCCCCCATCCCCCCATCCCCACTCCCCCATTACCCCCCCTTTCCCCCATCCCCCCCCCCATCCCCACTACCCTCACTACCCCCGGGCGGGTAGCCTGTGCACGGTTCCGAAGAAAGCGGATAGACACACACACACACACACACACACACACACACACACACACACATTTTAGCTCAATAGTGTATAGGATTAGTAAATATACGAAAGAAAGAAAGGGATTTGTATGTGGCGTTCATGGATCTTGAAAAAGCGTATGATACGGTTGACAGAAAGGCGTTGTTGCAAGTGCTGCAGCTGTATGGGGTGCATGGGTCGTTGTTGAATGCGGTGAAAAGTTTTTACCGAGAGAGTAGAGCATCTGTGCGGATGGGAAGGGAGGAGGGTGAGTGGTTTCCGGTGAAAGTGGGTCTACGGTACGAGTGTGATGTCTCCATGGTGGTTTAATGTGTTTATAGACGGGGTGGTGAAAGAGGCGAATGCAAGGGTCATTGGGAGGGGAGCGGGGATGAAGCATGCTGCGACCGGAGGATTTTGAGAAGTAAATCAGTTGTTGTATGCGGATGATACGGGAGGGTGTGTGAAAGAAGGAAGCTAATAGTAAATGTGAACAAGAGTAAGGTTATGGTGGTGCTGTAAAAGGGAGGTTCGTGAGCGACTGAGTGTAAGTTTGTATGATGAGGAAATGGAAGGAGTGGCATGTTTTAGGTACTTGAGGATGGATATGGCAAGGAATGGAAATATGGAGGCAGAGGTGGGATACAGGGTGGAAGAAAGGACAAAGGTACCGCGTTCCCTAAGAAGTGTTTGATAGGATAGATCAGTGTGTATGGGTGCGAGGATGGGCATGTATGAAGGTATAGTAGTGCCAACAGTGTAGTATGGATGCGAGGTATGGGTGGCGAATGCGAAGGAAAGGAAAAGGGTGGATGTACTGAAAATGAAATGCTTGAGGACGATCTGTTGGGTGAGGCGGATTGATCATGTGAGGAACACTGTTATCTGTGAGAGATGTGGGAGTGGAACGAGTCTTGAGGAGATGAGGGAGTGTTAAAATGGTTTGGGTATATGGAGAGGGTGCTAAAGAGGATTTACGTGGCGGAGGCGGAAAAGTGGAGGGGTAGACCAAGAGGAGATGGAAGGATTGGGTGAGGGAAGCTTTGGGCCAGCGGGACCTGGACGTCTGGGAGGGTGAAGTATGCGCGCTAGATAGAAAAAAATTGAGCGATGTGATATACGGGGTCGGGCAACGGGCCGGCAATGTGCCGGCTCAAGGTGTATGAAGTGGTCTGGGTAAACCGAGGGTAGTCTGCGGGGCTGAGCTGTGGATAATTTTGCCCTGAGGCAGGTGCATTATTGTCACGTCGGCTGATGAAGTGAATGTGAGCGATTGAGGATTGTTCTTGACGCGACCTTACTGCGGTGGGAGAGGCGTTTGGGTATATAAAAAAATGAATATTTGCATCGTAATCGTGGATTTGAAGTACCTAACATTTACTTACATCTCAGAAGAGTGATTTGCAAAAAAGGCATTATTTTTCTCGGAATCAATTCTTCAACAACTAATAACACAGGCCTGCAATGGTTTTGTTGTCCAAAATATTTTATCACTTATATCGCAATTTTTGCACTCTGATTCCAAAAATAATATTCATTTTTCGCCAACACGTACAGATTTTTCACAAATTGTCATATTACATATGTAAGTAATTTTCATTAAAATTGACTCAATTAAATTTTGATTAAAAACCACTGCCTATAAATGCTTCCAGATCAGAATTGACGTCATAGCGTCTTGTAGAACATTCGAGAAACGCACCGCTAGTATATAGGTGATTGACAAGCCACGAGATGAGTCAAATGTGCGCGGTGACTATATTTCTCTCTTGAAATTTGTTTATTTGTCGCTATGGCAACCAGAGGGTGTGTAAATGGCCCAAACATTTTCTGTTATATTTGTGGAAAATTTACTGTGAAAAAACAAAGGCGAGATATTACAGACTTCGTCAAGAAATTATACTATGCATACTTTGGAATGAAACTTGGGGAACAAGACAAATCATGGGCTCCACATAAAGTTTGGAGTGTTTGTGTTGAACAACTTAGCCTGTGGAGTAAAGGTAAAAAGGATTCTTTACCTTATGGGATTCCAATGGTCTGGCGTGAGCCTAGAAATCACAGCAATGACTGCTATTTTTGTTCATGTAACGTGCAGGGTAGGGTGACAATAAAAATCGAAAGTTGGAGTTTTTTATTAGCCATTTGTTCAATGCTGCTACTACATGAGAAAACAACGTACTGTAAATATTAGGTCATTCAGATAATATTTAAAGGTGTCTCAAGTGAGGTAAATAATTCTCCTTATAACAAAAATTAATTATTCATTACCTAGTAAAAATAAATTAATATTTTTTTTAATTAATGTAAATAAACGTTAGTTTTAGTTCATAAGGTTTAAGTGCAGGCGTACTCCAATCGTAATAAGTAAATAATATATTTACTAAATATATTCCAGGGTGTCTTTCATTCAATTGTAGACCACCCATTAATTCTTGCTTTTCCTCAAGCCATACCCCTTTTTCAATGTACCAGGCTGAGACTTCCTATGATCCTCAACAACCTGCAAGAGATGTTGGCGCTGTTCTTCATTCTTCGTAATCTTTGTATTGAAGGCCTGGATCAAGGCAATTCCCCTCTCTGCCATGTCATTGACGACTTTTAGTCCTTCAACTATAGTCAAACCAGTCTTGAAATCTTCGTCGTCCGGTCAGGTCTCTGGTTCCTTGGACAAGAAACCATCATTAATTTTTAGAAGTTCAAAGTGAAGCTTTGATCCTTTCGAGGCAAAGTCAGAGAGCTGCTTTGTTGAAATGGAAGAAACGCAGGTATTGGGGCTCGCTTTGGAGGATCTTCAGCAGCTTCTTTTTCGAGGATTGATCGAGCGATATTCTTTTTCGTCGTTGCATTGATACCTTTATCAAAGAGTGCGAGACCAATCAAGTACTCGCTGAGGTACCATAAGTGACGACCGAGGACACTAAGGCAGGATGCTGAGATCTTTTCATCGTGGTACTTTGCTAGGTCTTGAAGAAGCTTCAAATCGTTCACGGGAGCAGATGAAGGACTGCTGGCCGTGAACCACGCGCTGACATATAACTCCAGGGCAAAAAATACAAATCGTTTTAAGCCAGACATTTCACGAGTTGTAAGTCTGAACTGATGGGAAAGCAGCAGGATTTTTAATGAATAAATTACTTTTGCCATCCAACGTGCTCGGTGAAGTGCTCCAGGTCGCCGAAACCTAAAGTTAGGTAAATTACCTCCAAGGATTGTATTCGACAACTCCAAGAATTCACAGTAATCATCCCTCGGCTGATGTTTTGTCAGATATAGATTCCAGCAAGCGATCAGTTCTTCTCGATTCTCATTCAGACTCGATGGAAGGTCTGACAGGGTCTTGTACTTATCTTGGCAAATTGTATTCCACGTCTCTTTGAAGCGGAAGAATAGGAGGATATCTGGACCAGATGATGGTCCCATGCATTCCATGTACGCCTTCTCAACGACAAGTTCTAGGATGTGATGGCGACATGCAAGGTATAAGAGTCGGCGGCCGAGTTTCTGCTCCAAAATTACGCATGCCCCAGACAAGTAACCAGTATTTGAAGCTGTAGTGTCGAAGCTCATAGCTGATACCTTTTCTGACACATTCCATTCTTTGAGCGCAGCATGTACCACCGAGGCGATGACCTCCCGTTCCTGATGTCAGCTTAGGTACACCCAAGAGCTTCTCGGTATCAACTCCGGTTACGAAAATGGCCCTGTATATATACTCGTATATACTGTATATTATCATAGGAAATCAAATTCAGTTCCAAATTTATATAATTTAAACATCAAACTATGCCAACAATTAATGAAACTTTTCTAGAACAATTTCCAATAATAATATAATCAATGTATCAAAATAAAAAATATTACCTTAGATATCTTAAAAGAATCAGGAGAGAACTTCTAAGCGTTGTTTTCAGTCAGGCAGTCGTATGCAAAATGAACTTGAAGCACCAAAAGCTGATCATCCAAAGATTGATACACATCATATTATTTAACGATTTATTTATGAAAATTTTAATTTAATGAAATAAATTAATCGATTTGCATAATCTATAGTATGAAATAAAGGAAACAATTCTATTAAATTATATAATACACTTGCATTCTCGAAACATTTTTGTTTTTGAAGCGTTGTCGAAACTCGTTCATTCTTGAAATTTCTTCTGCACGACAGTTTCATTCATTTGACTCGAGGCACCCCTAAATGCTTTCCGAATTCCATGAGATTTTGTCTATGGTGTTTCCTCATAGGGTGGCAGCATTGGACAAATGGCCGGCAAATTGTTTTGAATTTCAAATTTTATCCCTATAAGAAGTTGTCACCCTAGTGCAGGGCTACAATACTAAAAATAAAAATGAAATTATCCAAACTTTCAGTCTGCTATAAGACCTGTTGCTCATGGACCTGGTATACCTGTACCTACTAAACCAAATACTCTTGAGATAACTTCATCTGATTCGGTGTCTGATGACGATGGAAACGATGATATTGATTGTTTTCAAACCGAAACATCTGGTGAAGCCCAATTGTTTACACAAAGTGAACTTAATTTAATGATTTGGTAAGAGATTTGTCTCCCGAAGGATTCTTCAGAGATTTTGGGATCCAGACTTCATGCAAAGAACTTATTTTCTCCCGGGACGTCATTTTACTGGTACAGAAATCGAGAAAAAGAATTCATCCAGTATTTTCCTCAAGAAAATTCACTGGTATATTGCAACAATGTTTCGGAACTAATACTTAAGCTAGGCGCTGCAGTCTATGACCCAAATGAGTGGAGACTTTTCATTGATTCCTTCAAAAGAAGTCTAAAAGGCGTCCTCCTTCACAACGGTAACTTGTATGCATCCGTTCCTGTGGCTCATTCGGTTCACATGAAGGAAACGTACGAAAATGTTGAGCTTCTTCTTTCTAAGGTTAAATACAAAGAACACGGTTGGCTACTTTGTGGAGACTTAAAAGTGATTTGTATGTTGTTAGGTCAACAACCATGTTATACGAAGTTTCCATGTTTTTTTGTGTGAATGGGATAGCCGAGCAAGAACTCAGCCATGGATATAAAAGGAATGGCCACGCAGTCAACCTGACTCCTGGTTCTAAAAACATTCAACGTGAAAGTTTGGTTGACACGAAGAAAGTCCTTTTACGTTCGCTTCACATAAAATTGGGATTGATGAAGCAATTTGTTAAGGCCTTGGACGAAGATGGAGGTTGTTTTAAAGTATTTGTGCAGTAAATTCCCAACTCTTTCGGAAGCAAAATTGAAAGAAGGAATTTTCGTTGGTCTCCAGATTAGAAAACTGACTTTGTTCATTGGATGAACACTTTGAAAGAACAATCTTGAAAAAGAAGCGTGGATTGCTTTTAAGGATGTTATCAGCAAATTTTTGGAGAACAACAAGGACTCAAATTATACACTGGAGAACAACTTTTGGTGACTTAGATGTTAGACCTGTTTCTGGGTATATTGAGGTCGCTGATTCTAAAAATGACATTAGTTTTTCTCCATAAGCTCTGCTTATCAAGATATGATATATATCTATATATATTTCTATATAATGTATATATTATTATATAATTGCTGACTGGCAATCACTGTTGTTGTCAATTGAATGCAAAAGTATGATGAATGTCAGCAAAAATAGTGTATTAACATCAAACAAGCATAAGGTACGAAAAATATTTATTAAATTCAAACAAGCTTGAGACACGAACGGCAAAAAAAGTTTTCATTGAGACATCTTACATAAACCGCGTTTCTGAGATTTCTTGCGATGAGATGTGCCAGGACATTCGCGTTGGATGCTCCAGCAGTAATCTGCCATCATGTGAGTATTCCATCGTCCGCGGTACCGTCCTTCCATGGTCCTTAGTTCTTGGTGAAATCGTTCACCCTGTTCCTCGCTTAGATCACCGAGGTTATCTGGGAAACGATCCAAATGACTGTGGAGGTAATGCAGTTTGATGCTCATTTTACAGCCAAGTTTACAAAAAGAAGAGAGCATATTCTCCACTAGTTCACCGTAGTTATCGGCCTTATAGTTCCCAAGGAAATTCTTCACAACCATACTAAACGATGACCACGCACGTGCCTCAATGTTGTCCATTGAATCTTGGAAACGGGGGTCTTTCATGAGTTCCCGGATTTGCGGTCCATCGAAAATACCTGCCTTCAGCTTTTCCATGCTCAGCGCAGGAAATTTTCTACATATGTAGCCAAAACACGTCCCATCTCTGTTCAAAGCTTTTATAAATTGTTTCATCAAACCTAGTTTGATGTGCAGTGGTGGCAATATGATACTTTCTCTGTCAACCAAAGCTTCTTTGATGATATTTTTTTCTCCAACCACCGTGTTTTCTCTCAGAGGCCACTGTCTTCTCACCCAGTGTTCATCTTTAGCTCTACTGTCCCAGAGACATATAAAGCACGGGTACTTGGTGTACCCGCTCTGCTGGCCCAGGAGAAAATTCACCATCTTCAGATCCACACAGATCACCCATTGGTGGTCTCGGTATGATATCTTTTCTAGGACTAGGGCGACTGTCCCGTGCTCTTCTCTCATACCGACTGAGTGACCAATTGGGATTGATCTGTATCTGTTGCCGTTGTGTAGAAGAACACATTTTAGGCTCCGTTTGGAGCTATCTATGAATAACCGCCATTCACTTGGTGTGTATTCCGATATGCCCATTTTCATCAGCAATCCGCGCACATTGCACATTGTTGCAGAAAACTAAATCGTTCTCTTTTGAGAAGAAGGGCAGTAAATCCTTTTCTCTGTCGCTATAACGTGATTTTGGTTCCCGGCAGCAGTAAATTTTTTTCTCCCAGCCTGGAAGCTAACAATTCAGACGATTTCTTCGAAAGACTTAAGTCCCTTATGAGGTCGTTTAATTCGTGTTGACTAAAACCTTCTGCAACTGATGACGGTCCTTCGAAATCACTGTCATTTTGCCCACATATGCTTTCTTTGTTAGTAGCAGATTCATCATCTTCTTGAGGGAGCTCTGGAAGATGGCTGAATGATGGGACAGGTATCTCATCTGAATGTGAAACAGGCCGTCTAGCTGAGTCTATGTCAGGATACGTCCATTTACTCCGGTTACGTCCATTGATGCCCTTTATATTCACCAAACAAAAGTAACAGTCATCACTGTGGTTTCTCTGTTCTCTCCATACCTTTGGTATACCAAATTTCAGGCACCTCCTCTTTCCGTTGGTCCATTGCCGCAGATGCTCCGTACACGTTTTACACACAACATGAGGAGCCCATGGCTTATCTTGGTCCCCTAGTTGTACTTTGAAATAGGCAATATAAGCTTTTTTCACAAAATCAGTAATAGTTTTTCTCTGTTCAATGAACGTGTACTCTCCGCAGATAAAACAAAACACATCTGGATGATTTAAACACTTTCTTCGTGATGAAGCCATGTCAACACCTGTAACAGGAAAGAATTCACGTTAGTACATGTACAATACACATGCAAAACAGCAACATCAGCAAAATCATAGCTACAATTTAATTATACAGATGCATTTAGATTTACGAGCAACTCATAATACCGTTCCAGAAGGGTAATAAAGTAGGTAATGACGTATGCAATATCTCAAAAACTAGAGCTGCTAGAACAAAATGGATGATATTTTCTGAATCGGTGGCATGAAAATATCCAGAATAAGGTCTAAAATCTCAGGCACCAAGAAATTTTTTTTTTTTGTTCCCCAGTGTTATCAAAATATTGTGAACAACATGCTAAATAAGTTCAAAGAGTTGGGTTGTGATACGAGTTTAAAATTGCATTTCATACATTCACACTCGGATTACTTCCCTGAGAATCTCGGAGCACTCAGCGAAGAACAAGGAGAACAGTTTCACCAAGACATCAAAGAAATGGAGAAGATATATCAGGGAAGGTGGGACATCAGCATGATGGCTGATTACTGCTGAACGTTGAAACGGGATACTCCAGAATTATTACATGAAAGAAAAGGAACAGCGCGTACATTCGAGACTAAAAAGCGTAGATCTCACGAGAAAACTCGGGACAAATAAAGATGAATATGTAAATGACATTAATAGTCTTCTTTCTTTTTAAAAAATGCAAAAACTTCACTTTTTTCCTACGTGAAGGTCAAAATATGAAAATAAAAACCCACTCTAATAGACAGAGTTTATTTCCACAACAGTTTCGACGCCCACTGGGCATCCTCCTCGGGTGGATACAGAAACACGAATGAACCAAAACAAGAGGGAAAAACAGTCCAGGGACCGACCGTTAAGAAATTCGCACTAGGTTAGATCCCATTCTCCCGACACCGGAAGGGCATTTTCATTAAGTACATTCGCACAAATTTAAAACTATCTTCCTGTTCTAAACATACAGATTCTATTATTTTTTTTTATTTTTTTACATAATTATTACATTTATTATTAAATTTATTACATTTGATATTGCATAATTATTTATTACAGAAATTATAAATTTATTATTACATTGGTTACTACATTGTTGTTTATTATACAGAACTTATAAACAGAAAAATGAATGAAAAAGGCGATTAGGAAACAATCCAGAGACCATTGAGAAATTCGCACCTCGGTTAGATACCGTTCTCCCGACACCGGAAGGGCATTTTATTACAGGGTCCGTTTATAAGTACATTAACCCAAATTAAAACTATCTTCTTGTTCTATACATACAGATTCTAATATTTTGACGTAATTACTGCATTTATTATTGCATTTACATTTTTTTTTTTTTAACTTTTATTATTACCTTTACCCTAATTATTAAATTTATAATATTACCTTTATTATTACATTGCATTTATATTTATTTCCACATTTATTACTTCCATTATTACATTTACTAAAAGCGAGTAAGGAAACAATCCAGAGACCTTTAAGAAATTCACACTTAGGTTCGAACACGTTCCCACGACTCCGTAAGGGATTTTTTGACCAAGAATCTCATTAAAGGGTCTAACTTATAAGTACCTTCGCACAAATTAAAATTATCTACTTTTTCTATACATACAGATTCTATTATTTTTCTTTTGACATAATTATTACATTTATAAAGTACCTTACTTGATTTCCAATCTATAGCATGATTAGTTTGGCTGGCGTGATAAAAAATGGCATTATTAGTATTACAACTTCTGAAGGCATATTTGTGTTCTTTAATACGGGTTTCAATATTTCTTCCAGTTTCTCCCACGTATACTAAATCACAACTTTTACAGGGAATGCTGTAGACACAGGCTTGTTCCTCTTTTGCAACGTTATTCCTAACCAATTTACTTTTCACGGTAGACGAATATTTGAACGCCGATGCAAACTTAAAATCTTTCGTCAACGGTTTTACTCTTTCTAAGCCGGCAATGTAAGACAAACTCACATATTGTTTTTGGTTAACTGAAGGTTCCCGAGGGGCATAAAAAGATTTTCTGCCTTTAAAATACGCCTTTCTGATAAACCACTCGGGATATTTTAAATCCTTAAAAATGTTCCAAATCTTTGAATTTTCCGGGTCCAGCAAATGTGGGCTACAAATCCTGAGTGCTCTTAGAAACATGGAAGAAATAATTGAGCTTTTAACCCCTTCATCATGATATGAAAAATAATGAATGTACGAATTACAATGAGTAGGTTTTCTATAGACCGTGAAATTGGGCTTTCCGCTTTCGTTAATGACCAAAACATCTAGAAAAGGTAATTGTTTGTCGTTCTCCCATTCATATTTAAATTTAATAGAGGGAACAAGATTATTTAATGACTGAAAGAAAGTGTCAAAGTTGTTCCAGTGGTCAGGCCAAAATGAGAAAATATCTACATAACGAAACCAAATTAGATTCCTGGGACATATTGTTTGCAACAATTCCGACTCATAATATTCCATGTATAATGTACTCAGTATTGGGGATAAATGGGACCCCATTCCCATAACAAAACGTTGCAAATAAAATTCTTCACCGAAGGAGAAGGCATTATTGGTGACACAGAGTTTTATCAGTTCTAAAAATACAGATGTGGGCATGCCTAGTTCTACGTTACATGTTGGCAATTTTCTATCTAAAAAACTAAGTACATCATCAATGGGAACTTTCGTAAACAAGGAGTCTCAAGGACTCAACGTCAAAACTGATCATTCTTCCCCTTTTTAAATCTAAGGACGTAACTTTGTTAATAAAGTCACAGGAATTAGTGATGTGCGAGCCTGAAAATTTACCAACTAATGGGGATAATTTATCTGCAAGAAATTTAGATAACCTGTAACTAAAGGAACCCTTGTGTGAAATAATGGGACGGAGTGGTATATTAATCTTATGGGTTTTGGGTAGGCCGTAAATGTGGGGGAGTTTGGGGTTAATCTGTAGAAATCTTTTAGGATCAATCGCCGGGACATCTTTTAATAAGTTCCTGATGGTTTTGTTGAATTCGGCAGAAAGACGCTTTAGGGGGGACGATCTCACTTCGGTGTAGGTGAATTCGTCACTAAGTAACGCTTCCATTTTTTGTTTATAATCACACTTGTCCAAAATAACCGCAGTGTTACTTTTGTCCGCTTTAGTGACAAATATTGCTTCGTTCTTCCTGAATTTGTCTAAAGTTAACCGGAATCTTTTGGGAATAGAGTCCATTGAGTTGAAATGTTCCAGAAACTTGCTCAGAATCAAACCATTTAAACACGGAATATCCACCCTGGAATTAACTACGGAAGACACAAAATCTAAAACAATGTTTTTATCGGGTTTAAGGGCAAAGGACAGACCTAAATTAAGAACTTCCTTTTCGGATTTGGATAAGACATACGTCGATAAATTTAAAACGGAACCTTCCACCGCACACTTTGACCAAGCACTTTCATCACATAAATAGGATAGCTTTCTGTTAAGTCGTTGTTCAGTGCGTCTAGTCTCCACGTTGCATTTATAATCTGCAGTTTCAAACAGCGCCACAAGTAGTTCACACGACACATGCGATTTAAGGACGCGTAGACAATTTCTTAGTTTGAAATACGTATGGTCAATTTCTCTTTTAACACACGGAATCCGTTCCTTCAAAATTTACCTGGCAAAATTCGGAAACGGTGTATGGTCCTTCCTGAAGGTAAACGGTATCAAGGACTTCGGGCACACTTGCTCCACTAAACACTTGCAGGAACTTGAGTTGCAGCTTGGTCTTCACAGCCACTAGTGTTTTTTCATATAGACGACAGGAAGATATAAGTTGGGGAAAGGTAACTAAGAAGAAGGCGAATAGATGGCGTCTGATCGTGGGATCCATAATAAATGCAAAAAACTTCACTTTTTTTCTACAACAGTTTCGACGTCCACTGGCATCCTCCTCGGGTGGATACAGAAACACGAATGAACCAAAACAAGAGGGAAAAACAGTCCAGGGACCGACCGTTAAGAAATTCGCACCTAGGTGAGATCCCATTCTCCCGACACCAGAAGGGCATTTTCATTACGTACATTCGCACAAATTTAAAACTATCTTCCTGTTCTAAACATACAGATTCTGTTATTTTTTTTATTTTTTTATTTTTTTATTTTTTTACATAATTATTACATTTATTATTAAATTTATTACATTTAATATTGCATAATTATTTATTGCAGAAATTATAAATTTATTATTACATTGGTTATTACATTGTTGTTTATTATACAGAACTTATAAACCGAAAAACGAATGAAAAAGGCGATTAGGAAACAATCCAGAGACCATTGAGAAATTCGCACCTAGGTTAGATACCGTTCTCCCGACACCGGAAGGGCATTTTATTACAGTGTCCGTTTATAAGTACATTCCCCCAAATTAGTTGGTAAATTTTCATGCTCGCACATCACTAATTCCTGTGACTTTATTAACAAAGTTATGTCCTTAGATTTAAAACGGGGAAGAATGATCAGTTTTGACGTTGAGTCCTTGTTTACGAAAGTTCCCATTGATGATGTACTTAGTTTTTTAGATAGAAAATTGCCAACATGTAACGTAGAACTTGGCATGCCCACATCTGTATTTTTAGAACTGATAAAACTCTGTGTCACCAATAATGCCTTCTCCTTCGGTGAAGAATTTTATTTGCAACGTTTTGGTATGGGAATGGGGTCCCCTTTATCCCCAATACTGAGTACATTATACATGGAATATTATGAGTCGGAATTGTTGCAAACAATATGTCCCAGGAATCTAATTTGGTTTTGTTATGTAGATGATATTTTCTCATTTTGGCCTGACCACTGGAACAACTTTGACACTTTCTTTCAGTCATTAAATAATCTTGTTCCCTCTATTAAATTTAAATATGAATGGGAGAACGACAAACAATTACCTTTTCTAGATGTTTTGGTCATTAACGAAAGCGGAAAGCCCAATTTCACGGTCTATAGAAAACCTACTCATTGTAATTCGTACATTCATTATTTTTCATATCATGATGAAGGGGTTAAAAGCTCAATTATTTCTTCCATGTTTCTAAGAGCACTCAGGATTTGTAGCCCACATTTGTTGGACCCGGAAAATTCAAAGATTTGGAACATTTTTAAGGATTTAAAATATCCCGAGTGGTTTATCAGAGAAGCGTATTTTAAAGCCAGAAAATCTTTTTATGCCCCTCGGGAACCTTCAGTTAACCAAAAACAATATGTGAGTTTGCCTTACATTGCCGGCTTAGAAAGAGTAAAACCGTTGACGAAAGATTTTAAGTTTGCTTTGGCGTTCAAATATTCGTCTACCGTGAAAAGTAAATTGGTTAGGAATAACGTTGCAAAAGAGGAACAAGCCTGTGTCTACAGCATTCCCTGTAAAAGTTGTGATTTAGTATACGTGGGAGAAACTGGAAGAAATATTGAAACCCGTATTAAAGAACACAAATATGCCTTCAGAAGTTGTAATACTAATAATGCCATTTTTTATCACGCCAGCCAAACTAATCATGCTATAGATTGGGAATCAAGTAAGGTACTTTATAAATGTAATAATTATGTCAAAAGAAAAATAATAGAATCTGTGTGTATAGAAAAAGTAGATAATTTTAATTTGTGCGAAGGTACTACTTATAAGTTAGACCCTTTAATGGGATTCTTGGTCAAAAAATCCCTTACGGAGTCGTGGGAACGTGTTCGAACCTAAGTGTGAATTTCTTAATGGTCTCTGGATTGTTTCCTTACTCGCTTTTAGTAAATGTAATAATGGAAGTAATAAATGTGGAAATAAATATAAATGCAACAGATGTAATAATAAAGGTAATATTATAAATTTAATAACACTGGTCAACAAAGATTTTTCATCAGAGTAAACTTTGTGGTGGCTGGATAGCATTATGCACGCTGATTCCAAAACTGCATTCAGATTTTTTCTAGCACGTATAGTTTTCAAGATGAAGGCATATATATAACTACACAGATTTAACCATTTTAAATATTCAAAATACTAATATTTCAACATTTAATTGTGTTTATTTTATTGTGTTTTTTTAGTTTATTCATCTTATTGATTTCAATTATCTTAATTATACATCTTATGTATTTCAGGTGTGAGCTTTTACGTCTAGCAGCATTGTGATTCAGGCAACAACGCCGTGTTTTGTGTGTCAAAAGATCAGTCCAGTCTAAGAACTTGTTGTGTCGAGTTGGTGTACATTTTTTTTTAATTTATAGTTTGCTCAGGTCAGTCAACATGCCTCGACAATGTAAGAATGACCCCTGAAAGCAGTTCTTTTGCATAATGGTAATATAATGCCATCCATCCCCATTGCCCATTCCGTCCATCTAAGAGAGACATATGACAATATGGATATACTACTGAAGGCAATCAAATACGACAGTCATCAATGGAATGTTTGTGGAGATCTAAAAGTTATAGGAATGCTTGTGGGTATGCAGTCAGGATTCACAAAATTTTGTTGTTTCCTTTGCCTGTGGGACAGTCGCGCCACTATAGAACATTACACCAAAAGTGACTGGCCACTTAGGTATACATATGTCCCAGGGATAAGCAATGTCCAGTCTGTCCCTTTCGTGGATCCCCAAAAGATCTATCTGCCACCTCTTCACATTAAACTTGGTTTAATGAAGAATTTTGTTAAAGCAATGGGTAAAGTCAATTCTGAAGGGTTCCAATACCTTTCAAGGAAATTTCCGAAGGTTACTGCAGCAAAATTGAAGGAAGGAATTTTTGTTGGGCCACAAATAAGGGAGGTTTTGAATGACACTGAATTTGAAAAAGTCCTAAGTCCGCTGGAATTGATGGCTTGGCTGGCGTTCAAATGGATATGTGAAAACTTTCTTGGAAGCAACAAGTCACCTGCGTATAAGGATGGAGTCAAGAACCTCCTTGATGCCTTCAAAGAAATGGTGTGTCGAATGTCGTTAAAAATTCACTTCGTGCATTCCCACTTAGATTTCTTTCCTGAAAACCTTTGTGCAGTGAGTGACGAGCAAGGAGAGCGCTTCCATCAAGATATTCAGATGATGGAGAAGCGCTACCAAGGATGTTGGAATGAAAGCATGATGGCGGACCATTGTTGGATGCTGTATCGTGACAATCCAGGCCAAATTTACAAAAGGAAATCACACTCACAGCGCTTTTAATAAAATAATGTATATATTCTTTATTTATAAGTACATTGAATAAAGTATATGATGTATTTGTTGTTTAGCATTCCTAAGTGTGATCTGTACATCCATAAATTTTCTTATAGCAATATCAAAAACTTAAAAATATCAAAACCAGTGTATCTATATAACTCTACGTGCTAGAAACAAAATAAAACCAGATGCGGAATCAGCGTGAAAAATGCATTAAGAAAAGTGTGATCATGTTTGTGATGAGAAAAAAAAGTTTCATTTTGTTGGCCAGTGTATAATTAGGGTAAAGGTAATAATAAAAGTAAAAAAAAAAAAAATGTAAATGCAATAATAAATGCAGTAATTATGTCAAAATATTAGAATCTGTATGTATAGAACAAGAAGATAGTTTTAATTTGGGTTAATGTACTTATAAACGGACCCTGTAATAAAATGCCCTTCCGGTGTCGGGAGAACGGTATCTCACCTCGGTGCAAATTTCTCAATGGTCTCTGGATTGTTTCCTAATCGCCTTTTTCATTCGTTTTTCGGTTTATAAGTTCTGTATAATAAACAACAATGTAATAACCAATGTAATAATAATTTAGAATTTCTATAATAAATAATTATGCAATATCAAATGTAATAAATTTAATAATAAATGTAATAATTATGTAAAAAAAATAAAAAAAATAATAGAATCTGTATGTTTAGAACAGGAAGATAGTTTTAAATTTGTGCGAATGTACTTAATGAAAATGCCCTTCCGGTGTCGGGAGAATGGGATCTAACCTAGGTGCGAATTTCTTAACGGTCGGTCCCTGGACTGTTTTTCCCCTCTTGTTTTGGTTCATTCGTGTTTCTGTATCCACCCGAGGAGGATGCCAGTGGGCGTCGAAACTGTTGTGGAAATAAACTGTGTCTATTAGAGTGGGTTTTTATTTTCATATTTTGACCTTCACGTAGGAAAAAAGTGAAGTTTTTTGCATTTTTAAAAAGAAAGAAGACTATTAATGTCATTTACATATTCATCTTTATTTGTCCCGAGTTTTCTCGTGAGATCTACGCTTTTTAGTCTCGAATGTACGCGCTGTTCCTTTTCTTTCATGTAATAATTCTGGAGTATCCCGTTTCAACGTTCAGCAGTAATCAGCCATCATGCTGATGTCCCACCTTCCCTGATATATCTTCTCCATTTCTTTGATGTCTTGGTGAAACTGTTCTCCTTGTTCTTCGCTGAGTGCTCCGAGATTCTCAGGGAAGTAATCCGAGTGTGAATGTATGAAATGTAATTTTAAACTCGTATCACAACCCAACTCTTTGAACTTATTTAGCATGTTGTTCACAATATTTTGATAATTTGAGTCCTTGTTGTTCTCCAAAAACTTGCTGATAACATCCTTAAAAGCAATCCACGCTTCTTTTTCAAGATTGGATGAACACTTTGAAAGAACAATGAACAAAGTCAGTTTTCTAATCTGGAGACCAACGAAAATTCCTTCTTTCAATTTTGCTTCCGAAAGAGTTGGGAATTTACCGCACAAATGCCAGTGGGCGTCGAAACTGTTGTGGAAATAAACTGTCTATTAGAGTGGGTTTTTATTTTCATATTTCTTTTTAAAGTTGTTTGCATTTGTAATTAGTATAACAAAGCGAAATAGGTACCTAATGTAAATTGAAATAAATAATATTTATTTGTTCTTTTTCCCCTTCCAGTTTGCAGAAAATCTTTACGTGATATAAAAAAAAATGGACACCTTATTCGAAATGAGCGTAGTTGAATTATATAAAATCAGTTATTAGTAAAAAAAGAACTCTTACAAAGTTCTCATTCGCATGCCTGTGTAATAGGGGCGGTCGAAATTTTGTATTCTTATTCTACACACTGCTCGGAGTTTCCTTTGGACCCCTAAACAACATACTGTAATTACACCGCTATGCCCCCCCCCCTACCCCTTGCATATGCCCCCCTTTTTTTAAATTGAAACCAATTCTTTGAATAGAAAAACCTGATAAATTACAAAGATTAAAGTAAATAATGACATAAGTAAAGTTAAAGTAAGTTATTTATATACAGGGTGTCCCAAAAAAAACTATACTCTTTATAGCATCATATATTTTCTAATTTAAAAAAAAACCAAACTATATTGTCATAGCAATTGTCAATGAAAGGTAAATTAGTAATCTAAGTGATCAAAATGTTATAGCGAGTTGTTTGCATTTAAAATTTAATTAACTACGCCAAGTGCTCAAAATGTTCTCCGGCGGCATGAATGCACTTTTGAATGCGTCGACTAACTGATTCGCAGACATGGACTAATGTGGATGCTGTGATGGTCCCGCACTTTTCCCTAATTGCATCCTTAAGGTGTTCGAGTGTTGCGGGTCTTGTACCATAAACTGCATCCTTCAGGTAGCCCCACAAGTAAAAATCAAGTGGAGTCAAGTCCGGTGAACGTGGAGGCTACTCAACGCTTCCTCTTCGTCCCATCCAACGGTTAGGCAACGTTTCATCGAGGTACCTTCTGACATCACAATGATAATGAGGGGGGGCTCCATCTTGTTGAAAGTAAAAGTCGTCGTTTCCAAACAACTTCCGAACTGCAGGTATAATTTCTGTCCGCAGCATGTCGAGATATGCGGCACCGGTAACTGTCCCATTAAAGAAAAATGGTCCAACCAAACCCCTGGATGATAAACCACATCATGCTGTTAATCCTGGTAAATTAACATGTTTATCCACATAAACGTGTGGATTATCAGGTGACCAGTACCTCCAGTTGTGTCGATTTACTGTGCCATTCAGCTTGAAGGTAGCTTCATCAGACCACACGATTTTGTTGTATGAAAGTGCATTCATGCCGCCGGAGAACATTTTGAGCACTTGGCGTAGTTAATTAAATTTTATATGCAAACAACTCGCTATAACATTTTGATCACTTAGATTACTAATTTACCTTTCATTGGCAATTGCTATAACAATGTATTGTTTTTTTTTTTTTAATTATAAAATATATGATGCTATAAAGAGTATATAGTTTTTTTTGGGACACCCTATATATATATACATACAGTATATATATATATATATATATGATGAATAAAACCACGAAGGAAAAAAGAAACACAAAGGGGTGCTCAAGCGCTTTCGTCTAATGACATCCTCAGGAACACTGGAGTGAAAGGACAGATCAAGGCAATATATAGGTTACAAAAATAAACATACATACATACATATTCATATATATATATATATATATATATATATATATATATATATATATATATATATATATACATATACATATATATAGTAAGCATAGAAAAAATTGTGGGAGGAGCAAACATTTATATGGTAGATTGACACTTTTAGCACTTCAGCCGACATTCAATATAAATTCAAATGGCTTGTTTATGAAACAGGTCACAAAATTTATATTGAATGTCGGCTGAAGTGCTAAAAGTGTCAATCTACCATATAAATGTTTGCTCCTCCCACAATTTTTTCTATGCTTACTATATATATGTATATATATATATATATATATATATATATGAATAGAAACGACATAAGTGTTAAGGAACGTTTCTGCACACGAGGAGGAGAGATAACGAATAATGAAAAATGAGGCGAACCGCCCGGGAATCGAACCCAGGGCCTTCCAATTGCCGGTTGGATGCTCTACCATTATGCTACGGACCTCACTCAATCACAAATCGAAATTCTCCTACATAGGGCAGAAACCAATGCCCTGAGAGGGCACCCTCGCAAATCGTGAATATGCGCATATAACTGCAATGACCGCGCAGTATATAAATGAATAGAAACGACATAAGTGTTAAGGAACGTTTCTGCACACGTGTGCAGAAACGTTCCTTAACACTTATGTCGTTTCTATTCATTTATATACTGCGCGGTCATTGCAGTTATATGCATATATATATATATATATGAATATGTATGTATGTTTGTTTATTTTTGTAACCTATATATTGCCTTGATCTGTCCTTTCACTCCAGTGTTCCTGAGGATGTCATTAGACGAAAGCGCTTGAGCACCCCTTTGTGTTTCTTTTTTCCTTCGTGGTTTTAATCATCATAAATACTTTTCACGTGTCACTTTCGTGAAATAATTTTTCATATATATATATATATATATTTTATTTTTTTTTTTTTTAGGAAGAACCGATTCGCCTCTATTTAAAGGGCATATCTCAGCGGAAAAACAAAGAAAAAGTGAGAGGAAAGACAGAGGAAAAAGAAAGGGTGGAGGGGACAGTCGAAGTGGAAAAAGACCAAGGATGACAAGGACTGCAGGGTCGAGCCCCATCATCCTTGGGTGCTAGGGCCGGGAGGGCGCACATATATATATATATATATAATATAATATATATATTTTTTTTTTTTTTTTTTTTTAGTTCAGGAAGAACCGATTCGCCTCTATTTAAAGGGCATATCTCAGCGGAAAAACAAAGAAAAAGTGAGAGGAAAGACAGAGGAAAAAGAAAGGGTGGAGGGGACAGTCGAAGTGGAAAAAGACCAAGGACTGCAGGGTCGAGCCCCATCATCCTTGGGTGCTAGGGCCGGGAGGGCGCACGTGAAACCTCCAGGAACAAGCACGTACAAACGAGCACAAAGAGCACTCAAGAGCACGAGCTTAGAACCCCCTTGCGGGGAACATATATATATATATATATATATATATATATATATATATATATACAGGGTGTCCCATAAGTCCGGCATCATAGGAAAAATAATATAAAAAGGCAAAACAAAAGTTTTTATTTACAGAACGTGCTCAATATGTCCACCATTGTTTTCAATACACAAATTCAGACGTGATACCCAGTCAGCAAGCACACGGTGAATGATGTCACGAGTAATGGTGTTACATGCCCCAATAATGCGCTGCCGCAAATGTTCAACACACCTAATTTTCTCTGCGCATACCAGCGCTTTCAAGTGGCCCCAGAGATAAAAATCTAGTGGCGTGAGATCCAGGCTTCTAGTTGGCCATTCCACAGGCCCTCGACGTCCTATCCAATGACCAGGGAATTGTTGGTACAGGTATTCCCTTACTTGGGTGCTGTAATGTGCAGGAGCGCCGTCTTGCTGGAACCATGTTGGGAAATTTCCTTCTCCGTTCAAGACACTGGGAAATGCTTCTTCCTTGAGCATACGTAGGTAGGTGCCTCCAGTGACATGTTCATCGAAAAAGAGGGGGCCTATGATGCGATCCTTCCAAATGCCACACCATACCATCACCCAAGATGCACCTTGTTCCTCTGAAGAGGTATACCAGTGAGAGTTGTTTTGAAACCAATAGCGGGTGTTCTGTCGATTTACCTCACCATTTCCATAAAAAACAGCCTCGTCACTGAACAGAATGGTGGACGGGAAATTGGCATCCCGAGCATATGAATTATGGTTTGTAGAAATAGAAAAATATGAATTTCTCCTATGATGCCGGACTTATGGGACACCCCGTATATATATATATATAATAACGTAAAGAACGACGTCTTGCGCGGAATATCTCATATACAAGCGTCGTTCTTTACGTTATTTATACTGCGTGTTCTTTGCAGTTGAATGTATATAATGTTACGGCATGCGGGAGGTGCCCCCTTGGGGCATTGGTTTCTGCGAGTATGTAGAAGAATTACGGCATTTGGAAGAGTGAGGCCCATGGTGTAATGGTATCGCATCTGACCGGCAATCGGAAGATCCCGGGTGGTTACCTCATTTTTTCATTTGTTTCGTTCTCTCTCTCTCGTCTTGCGCGGAATATCTCTTATACAAGCGTCGTTCTTTACGATATATATATATATATATATAATATATATATATAAAGAAATTTTTCTTCGTATATTACTTAAAGAATCAATTGAAGCATACTAAAATCAAAATATTTACCTTAAAAAATTTAATTGAAGCATATTAAAACCAAAATATTCACCTTAAGAAATTTAAAATCGTAAATTACTGACACCACTGGCCTTTCCATTGGAACACAGGTAGCTTTTTTCTCGACTCCAGTACATTCAAAATAATTTGTCTGTTTTCGTAACCAGTTCTGTCTTGTGATGATTCTGTTACCACATTTACAGCATGTTCTACTCCCTGGCTGTGACAGGGAAAAGGAATAAACTGAAGTGGTTCATTTCGAACTTTAAGATCATCATCATCATTTGTCAGATTTTGTAAAATAGGTGGAGGGGTGATGGTTTCGTTGTCCCAATCGATCATGTTAGGATAATCGTCTGAAGATATTCTCTGGGTGGGCAAAATAGGCGTTATTTCTGAGGACACGCTCCATAATCATCCGATGCCTTTTATCTAAGCCTTTAAGCAAGTGCATGATATACCAAAAATTAGATGCTCCCTCATTTGCCTTTGGATGAGAGTTTATCCAAAACCAGACTGGAGCGTAAACCAGCATTATAATTTTTACTAGGTCTTGGATGTTTTTGTCTGGATTCCGTGTAGAGACATATAAGCGCAGGATCCTGTTTGCTCGTGTTAGCCATCTTGCATGATGGAGGGCACCTGGGGATCTAGTGGCTAACGCTTGTGAGATGCGTCCAGATTGTATGCTAATGCACATTTCATACATATATTTTTGGTCACTGCTGAAACTTTTAACAATATCGGCCGAAACTTCTTTAATGTTGCCCTCTACAGGGGTATAATCAACTATATCCAGTTTGGTCAAATCCTCTCGGAGTTTATTTCCAAGAGAACCTTTGAAGGTGTTTGGTCCCGAAGTTTTCCATCAATTGCTTCAAATACGTGCCTGAAGGGCAGTTCGTTTGCATGCAAAAGGCAAATCAGCCATTGTACCGGCCTGTCCAGATATAATTCAATCAATTTTAGCACTCCGCCAATCCTGCCAGTGTTCAGTGGGGTGCCATCGCATAGCAAAGCTTTGAGGGATTCTTTGCTATTAGAATCAACTGTAAAAGTTATTATTTCATCTGCAATACAACAAGCAGTTCCGTTATCTGGAGCTATATGATCAATGTAAACATCACCAGGTTCTTTGACTATTACATAATGTTCTTCGTACTCCATTCCCTTCTTTGTCTTAGTTTGATCTTTTCTACCATCAAATCCGATGCTTTCAGTCTGTGTTTTCTCTGATTTCACTTTGATTATGTTGTTTTTACCCACACGTATTCTTTCTCTTTCCACTTTTTTCCTATCCAACATATTGGTTTCGTCTAATATTACCAATATCCTTCAAAGCTGCATTTACTATAGCTGCAGTAGCTCTGTAACTTACAGGGTATCTATCTGCTGTTATTGTTAAGTTATCATAAATAATTCTGTTCTGATGGTTTTCTCTCAGCTCAAAATCCTGAACAAAGTCAATATCGTCGCTGTCATCATCATTTTCCATGCTCTCATCTTCCATAATATGTAAAGGGTCCAGTTTGCTGGTTGAGGTGACATTCATATCTAGGCTTATCTTGGCTCTTCTTTCTAATCCTTTAACTCTATCGTGAGTCCTTTTTCTTGCGGAAGTCGTTACTCTGTCGATTGGTCCTAGTTGTTTTTTTTCTTTGTTTCTGCCCCACAAAAGACTCATACTCAATCATTGGAACTCTAATATCACATCTGCAATCCGTTCGACTGATTTTTTTATCGTAACAAACAAGTGCAAATATCAAACATTTCATCGAATGTCTCCACCTTCTGCTGAAAACTGTTTTCTTTGTTTTAATGGTACTTTATTTAGCTTTGCTGCAGATTCTATCAATCGTTCAACTTTTATAGCTACTAGTACAGTTCCCGCCGCTTCGCTGACGGTTAGACAGGCTAAACTACAAAAAAAGAACCCAGCCGTGAAAATTTTGAGCTTCACATTGTGTCAACATTTCTGAATCTGGTATCTCCCAAAACCTCCTCACCCCCATTCATACAACTTGGGGGCTAACCCCCTCCCCCATTACCCCCACCCCTTCCCATTACCCCACCCCTTCCCATTACCCCACCCATCCCCCATTGCTAAACTACAGAAAAGAACAGTCATAAAAATCTTGAGCTTCACATTGTCGCCCGTAATACAATTTCTGAATTTTTTCTAACAATTTCTGAAAGTGTGACGGACGGACAGACAGACAGACGGACAGCTCTCTTATTATAATATATAATATAGATATAGATTCCTTCAAATCCTATATGTGGAAAGGAAAACTTCTCCCAAATGGCTTCCACATCTTTAGTGACAATTCTGTAACATTCTTTTGCTGTTTTAGAACCTTTCGAAATCAGTTCTTCTCGTTTTCTTACCAATAAATAATGCCTAAATACGTCAGCCTTTGAAGGTGGAAATTCTGCAGGGTGACCAAATGTTGAATTGTGCGTTTTGCTTGTTGTCGCCATGATTTCACTTATTTAGGCCTAGTAGCATTAATAACAAGAAACTAATTGTTAAATTCTAGCAGTTGAATCATTCAATCTGAATTCAATATAACTCATTTGGAATTAAATCATAACTCATTCAATCATAAACAATCTGAAACGAAACAAAAAAACGTGACAATAATTTATATAATTCATCTAATGTATCTAAATTAATCTATGCAATCTATTCAATCTATCTAAATAATCTATCCAAATTAATCTAATCTACTTAATAAGACTTAATATAATGCATGATTGTCACATTTGGGGTTTATATCTGTGGAAAGAGTAAATTGGCGGGGATGCTATGGAAGGGGTAAGGGGGGTCGCATATACTCATTTTTTTACAAGATGTTGAGATCATTTCTAACTACGTGCATACTGTGGAATTAGAGAAACTCGATTTTTGATATGTTTCGATCCCCCCCACCCCCACCCCCCCAGGCCGGTACAGTTGACCTAACGATTGGTTAGGTTAAGTCGTGATATTTCCGTTAGTTGGCCTTATAAAGCTAACTAAAAAAGGCTGGGGGTGGCTCTTTCATTGATGCAAATTTTAATTCCAGCTGTAAAATCGAAATCTCAGCGAACGGCGGATATTATATCATTGCTGGTTAACATTTATGGAAGCAAGACTGTGTTTATCACTGAATATGGAAATATTTTGGCAGACCGTATTCTCTCGCAGTTCAGCTATGATACCCAAAGGGAAATTATGTACTTGGAGCATTTAAAAGTTAGGTAAGTCTTTTAGGTCTACCAAAATTTTGTTTGTGTACGTATATGGATTAGTTAAAAACAACTTCCTCCCGTTACATTTCGTAGCTCATTACCCCTTCAACAGTTACGGTAATTCATCGTTGTTTTAGATTCGGCGAGACCTTGTCTCCGTTGCACAAATGCGAAGTAATGGTAAAAGACGTGGCAGACTCGAAACGCATCAATGCCTCCATTCAATCTGACCAAAACCCTCACCATTCTCGGCATAAGTTCTCCATTTCAGCTATGATCCTGTCGTCGCAGTTTTGGCCTACCTTTAAGGAACAGAGTCTGCAGGTTCCCGACGAAGTGTTAAGGGAAATGGAAATTTACACTGAAGCTTATCAGGACTTGAAAGGCAATAGAACGCTCAATTGGAAACCGCATCTCGGCCAGGTAACGACAAATTTAAAGAAAAAAAAGTTAATACGTTTTGGTGACAACAGATTGGGGAGAGATGTTGGAATTACAAAGAGTTATATGGTTGTGGGTTTAAATAATTTCGTGAACCTAATTATAAATTCCGCTTCCAGGTAGAGTTAGAAATTGAACTAAAAAACCGAACATTGAATTTAACCGTGACACCGACTAAGGCTACAATCATTCATCATTTTGAAAAGAAACCAAAATGGGCCTTGGAAGATTTATCTAAAGTCACTCTAATTCCCAAAGGAATTCTGAGGCAAAAAATTGCCTTCTGGCAAGCTCAGGTAAAGAAAAATAGAAGAAACAAGAAAAATAATTTTTAGATAGTTTTTCCGAGTTTATTTAATAAGTTCCTGATTTCTTTATGAGAATTTATTCCTTACGGCAGTATAGAAAGGATAAATTTTCCTATACTATACTGGGTGCATTTTGATTATATTTTTCCATAATTTACTTCAAAACCCATTCTATAATTCGAATTGTTTTTCACTTAACTTCAAAATATAAATTTCGGTAAGATTAAGGCTAATAGAATCGTTGTAGTCCAGGCAATCTAGAACAAAAATAGCTTCAACCTGGGCAAAATTGCTTCAGAAGCTTTCTAAACTGTTTCCAGCTCAGGAACCATTGCAGAATAACATATCCAAAATCCGACAAAATTGGACCCCGGGAACACCCCCAAAAATGAAATTCAAAATGGCGGACTGGCAGTTTCCTACGAAATACAATAAATTTTAATTTCGCTTTGTAGAGAGAGTTATGACGTTTTTCTTGATCAGTAAAATGTTTTAAAACACATTTTCGTTTCTAAATTAACCTATATGACACTAAAAATTGTATTAGGCGGCTAGTATTAAACTATGACGTCACGTAATGTAAATAAAATATACTGTATGGAGTGTATGTGAGAATGGACATTGCTACATCTTTATAAACTTATATTATATACAACTCTTTAATTCCTACTACCCACTATCAAATCTGCGTATTTGTGCTTGTCATTTTCTTTAAAACTGTTATTATGTACTCCTTTTAAATACTGCAACACAGTTTATTAATTTGTGTTTTCTGTTTCAGACTGACTCGGTGTACGGCTGACTCGGTGTGCGTCCGCCTTCAAGAATGCAGACCCCTGAAGAATTGTGCGTGATTTGTAAGGAGAAATTGGACAGCGGACAGGAAGTGGTTCACATCTCGCAAAAAGGAGCAGATGGTATAAATGCATCCAGCCGCAGCCGTGGAAGCGATGTTGTTGCAACAGCTGGAATAAGTGTTCACGTCGTATGTAGGAAAAGGTTTACGGATAAAAAGACCATTGAAATAAAGAAGCGACAGACCGCAGCCGAGGCAATACCAAGGAAAAGTGCTCGTTTTCATGAATACGCATTTTCCAGTGCTACTCACTGTTTGTTTTGTGATACCTTTGTGGACTTTTTTTCCAAACACAAACCAAAATCAGAGCATGTCAAAATAAGAACTACAGAGTTCTCCGAAACCATAAAAAGGTGCTGTGAAAGCAGTTGCGATGAATGGTCGTTTAATGTAAAAGGCCGTCTGGAGTATTATCTTCTTGATCTTCCTGCTGCAGATTGTGTCTACCATCACACCTGCAGCGTAAATTTTCGAAGTGGAAAAAACATTCCTCGCGCATACTCCTCCGACGATCATGATTCGAAGAAAGGGAGACCAACTAATGAAGAGCAACACCAAGCATTCCTTCAGACCTGTGCTTACCTGGAAGAGAATGATGATGAACAACTGTTGATTGGAGACCTAATTTCCAAAATGGAGGAATATCTTCAAGGAAGTCAGAGCTCTGTCTACGAACGCAGGCACATGAAGAGAAAGCTTTTAGAACGTTACGGAGACAAGATCATAATATCAGGTGAAAGTGGGAAGGCAGATGTTGTAACACTATGAGAGAGAGCTAATGAAATTCTTATAGATTATCACAAAAAGTCGAAAGAATGTGATATAGATATAGAGCTACAGAAGATTTACCTAGTAGAAGCTGCTGCAAAAATAATCAGAAGTGATATCAAGTCTGTCGACTCGCCTAGAAAAGATGTGTATCCATTTCCAAATGACATCACTGCAGAAAGTGCTCTTGATTACATTCCCAACAGTCTGAAATTGCTATTATCAAAAGCATTTGCGGGACAGGATGCTTCAAGAAAAATAGATGCAATTGGGCAGAGCATTATGCAAGCAACCCGTCCTAGAGGATTACTATGTCCACTACAGATCGGTTTGTCGGTTCAGCTACACCACAACTTTAGGTCAAGGTACCTTATTGACGTTCTCCATCAGCTGGGTTACTGTTCGTCTTATGCAGAAGTAACAAGATTCGAAAGAAACGCGGCGCTGGCAAGTGGGTCTGGCTCTTTTACTGTTGATGAAAACACTGCAGTCCTTCTAGCAGCAGATAACTTCGATCATGATGTCTGCAATTTGGATGGGAAGAATACCTTTCATGGAATGGGTATGATTGCCGCAATAACTCCGAAGATCAAGATCCACCCTTCTATTCACAGGCGTAATGTTGGTGACAATGACATTAAGAAGATTGCAACCGTTGACATTAGGGAATATAGACACGCGAGAAGCATGTTGAGGGACATCTCATTCCGCGAACTTCCAGTACCCACTGCCACCATAAGATAAGTCGACTTAGTCTTCTCTGGCAGATATCTTCAGCAGAAAGATCAGGTCCAAGTTGGTCCGGAACAATGCAGGCAATTCACGGTGGATCAAGTGTCTCACATCCAGGTGTGGCGTCGATCACGTTCCTTCCCATCATAGATATGTCGCCAACTGACATGACCTGCATATTTTCGACATTACTATATTTGAGCAAGATAGCACGCGATCAAAAAGTCCCATGCATTATTACCTTTGATCAGCCTTTGTTCTGGAAAGCTTCCCAAATCATCAATGAACAGAGAGACCTGCAGGACATTGTTTTAATGCTGGGATCATTTCACACTCTGATGAATCTTTTGGGAGCAGTCGGTACTCTTATGAATGGTTCAGGATTGTCTGAAGTACTTCAAGAAATATACGGACCAAATGCCGTGCAACACATGATGTCTGGAAAAGCTGTTTCAAGAGCGATACGTGGTCATATGATAGTAGATGCAGCTCTTAGTACCTTACTAGTCGCAGACGTTTTCCCTCGTAATGAAGATGGAACTCCTCATGACCTCCATAAGGAAGCTTGTGACCTGCTCGACGATGTTATGACTGCCAAACAATCAGTTGAGGATGTGGAATCTTCGAATGCATTGTCTCAGATTGCTACCACTTTGGATGCGAAGAAAACTGACCTACAATCTACTTCGCAAACAAGTCAACTCTGGTTGGAATATCAGCGAATGATCAACATTGCACGTTCCTTGATAACAGCAGACAGAACCGGCTCGTGGGATTTGCACTTGCAAGCTATGCTGGAGACCATCCCCATAATTGCAGCAGCCGGACATCACAATTACCTGAAATCGATATACCTGTACCTGCAGAAAATGTTAAGTTTGCCTTCTGAAAATCCAGCCGTTAACAAAATGTTCCAGGAAGGTAAGTTTGTGGTAAGAAGAAGCGACAGAGTATGGGCCGGACTCGGCACAGACCTGGTGATAGAACAAGTACTAATGCGTTCCCTGAAAAGCAGAGGCGGACTGACACGCGGAAGTGGATTTACAGACATCCAAAGGACAACGTGGCTCTTTTCTATGCCTCTGTGTTCCACTTATAACTTAGCAATGCAGGAATACACCAGAGTTTTGTTGGAAAGTAGTGAACAGCACAAGGAAATGAGGGGAAGTAGACAAATCAGGGACAGTAATGACATGAAGAAAGTACTTGAACGTCTGGAACCCTTATCCCCATTCCATTCTACCTCGGGTCTCTGCAACATTGTAACAGGGCTAACTGCTGATCCTGGAGTTAACGTTCATCAATTGCATTCAATCGGTACGAACATTGTCGTAAAAATGATTGGGAAACAAGCCTTTACATATTCTGCCAAAAGATCTGACAAAGTGAAAACACTAGGATCTGCTTCTGCCGTTGTGATCACTGATGCTTCAGATATAGAAGTAGATCCTGCACTACTGTTTCAGAGAATGATGACTGTTGCCACTGGCGGAGACATGAATCTTGAAGATGTCATGTGTTACGAACTGTGTGCATATCCTCCTGCATTGTTCGAATCACGAAGTATCTTGAGGAAACCCGATAAGTCTCAGCTAGCTCATGCAATAATCAAATACACTGACACTTTACGCATTGAAGAAGTTCAAGAAATTCAGTGCACAGACCAGTACGTATTGGATGGTGGATCTCTACTACATCGTGTTTCCTGGCGTCAAGATGAAACATATGACAGCATCGCCAACTCATATGCCGATTTCACTCTGAAAACATATGGAAAAGCAATCATTGTTTTTGATGGCTACAGCAGCTCTCCTACGATCAAGGACATGACCCACAGAAGACGCAGCACCAAGACAAGCAGAAATGTGAATCTCAGTCCAAGCATGAAGTTTGTTGGCCAGAAGGAACACTTCTTGGCTAATGAAAACAACAAGCAAGCATTTATTTCCCTCGTAGGTGAGATGTTGAAGAAGCACGGGTGTACTGTTCACAACGCAGATGGGGATGCTGATGTGGACATCGTTCGTGCAGCAGTTTCCTCATCAGAAAATGCAACTACAACAGTAATAGGGGAAGACACCGACTTGCTGATTCTCCTTCTGTATCATGCCAAGGACAGTGGTTTCAAGTTGTACTTCTTCTTCTTTCTCTTCGCCCGTTCCCGCCTCTATGCGGGGTCGGCGTTTCTGACCAGCCTCCTCCACACAGCCCGGTCCTGGGCTTCTTCTTCCGACAAACCCTTCTCCCTCAAATCGTCCCTCACCTTCTCCATCCACCTTCGCTTCGGTCTGCCTCTCTTTCTCCTGCCATGCACCTCCATATTCATCGTTCTCTTACCCACATAATCTTCGTCCCCTCTCATCACATGTCCATACCATTTCAGTCTACTTTCTTGTATCTTCCTCGAGATTTCTCCAACCTTTGTTGTGCCCCTTATCCCTTCATTCCTTACTCTATCCAACCTTGTCACTCCGCACATCCATCTCAGCATTCTCATCTCCGTTACATCTAGTCTTTTCTCATGATCTTTCTTTATAGCCCAAGACTCAGCCCCGTACATCATAGCCGGTCTTACCACAGTCTTATACACCTTTCCCTTAACCCTTGCGCCTATTCTTCGGTCACACAACACCCCTGAAACTTTCTTCCAATTTTTCCAACCAGATTGCACTCTGTGTGTTATTTCTGTGTCCAGCTCACCGTCCTCAGCCACTGTCGATCCCAAGTACGTAAACTTACTTACTCTCTTTAACCTCGCTCCCTCTAAACTAATTTCCGAGTCTTGATTTTCGTAGAACCTCAGGTACTCCGTTTTCTTTCTGCTAATTTTCAACCCTCTGTCTTCAAAAGCCCTCCTCCATTCCTCCAATTTTCTTTCTACTACTTCTCTCCTGTTGCTGCACAGAACAATATCGTCTGCAAAGAGCATACACCAAGGGGATTGATCTTTTATCCCCTGGGCCAACACATCCATAATCAAAACAAAAAGGTACGGGCTCAAAGAAGATCCCTGATGTAGACCAACCCTCACGGGGAACCATTCCGTTACACCTACACTACTCCTAACCTGGGTCCTTGCTCCTTCATACATACTTTGCACCAACCTAACGTACTTCTCCGGCACACCTTTCTCTCTCATACACCTCCAAACCTCCTGGCGTGGCACTCTTATCATATGCTTTCTCTAGGTCGATGAAAACCATGTGCAGTCCCTTTTGTCGCTCCCGGTGTTTCTCCATCAACTGCCTCAGTGCAAAAATCGCATCAATTGTTCCCCTACCTGGCATAAAACCCAACTGCTCTTCCCCCACGGTTGTCTCTTCTCTTAACCTTTTCTCTATAATCCTTTCCCAAACCTTCATCGTGTGTGACATAAGCTTTATTCCCCTATAATTTCCACAATCCTGGATGTCCCCCTTCTCTTTGTAGATAGGTACGAGTGTACTATCCCCCCACTCCTCCGGCATTTCCTCTTGTTCATATATCTTCTGCATCAGATCCCACAATAGATCTATGCCCTCATCTCCCAAACAATTCCACGCCTCCACTGGTATCGCAGCGATATAAGACGGGGACCATCTAATCCTGTGTATGATATTCTCAGCATTCAATCATTGTTAGGCAATGACATCTGCAAGTATCTCCTGTTTGTGCATGCTTTCACGGGCTGTGATAGCACATCCAGAATTTTTTCGATCGGTAAAGCCAAAGCATTCGACACACTGATGAAGGTGGCTGAACTCCGTTCAGTTGCAAATACATTCTGTTCTGATTGTTGCCAACACTCTGACATTGAAGCCGCTGGAAGAAAGGCAATGCTTCTGTTGTATGGCTGCAAAACACTTGAATCCACTAACGCACTACGTCATCGAATGTTAGTTGAAAAGGTAGCTACAGCTAAATCTTTTGTTACACCCGAACGTTTGCCACCTACCGATGCGTCCACAAAGTACCACAGCTTTCGCACATACTTTCAAATACTAATCTGGAAGTCTACAGAAGAGAAGATCGATGCAGAACAGTGGGGTTGGTATGTAAAGAATAATTCCTACTACCCTACAGCCTGCGACAAGCCACCAGCTCCAAATTATCTACTCAACATGATCCGCTGCTCCTGCAAGACGAAATGTGCTACTTCAAGATGTGGATGCAAGCGTAATGGAATGCCCTGTTCAGCCGCTTGTGGCGAGTGCCAAATCAGTGGTTGCGATAACAACCCAAGTACCGGTAATCTATCCGATGATAGTGATGAAGAGGATTAATTTCTGTATGTTTGTGACCAGGTATCACTTCTTCTGTAATGAACATAACTTGAAACTGGGAAAAAAATAATTGTTGTATTATTGATTATAAAAATCTGTAAAAAGCTATATAACATTATATTTGCGTAATAACTGGTTGTGTTGTATATTGTTGAATTATTTAAAACATTACAACTGAAAGAAAAAGCATCAAATGTATCTCTATAAATAAAAGCGTAAATTATATATTTTTTTTTTTTCGTAGGAAACATCCAGTCCGCCATTTTGAATTTCATTTTTGGGGGTGTTCCCGGGGTCCAATTTTGTCGGATTTTGGATATGTTATTCGGCAGTGGTTCCTGAGCTGGAAACAGTTTAGAAAGCTTCTGAAGCAATTTTGCCCAGGTCTAACTACAAATTGCCTGGACTATTGCTCGATTGTCTCGAATTTAGAGTTCGTGCGTTGTACTCTCGATAAAGATTGAGAACTGGATTCTTGATAAGTATATCGTTCAGTGAAGAGTCGAAACTGATATAAACTGAGTTAGTTTTTGCCTTTCGTCCTACTTCTTACTAAAAGTGAAAAATTTTAAGCTCATCCTCATTTTACTTTGTTGAAGTTTTCCCCTGCGTTAAATGTCTTTGAACAACAATTTGTACTTACCTTGTATGTTTTATTATTAATTAAATGATAATTGTAACTATTCAATTAACAGTTAATTAAGCTTTTTTAATTTTTTCTAATTTTCCTCCTTCAGGGCCTGGTTCAAGAAAGTGAACCTGACCTTTTTGTTCTGGTGGAAGATGAAGATGTGTTCGAGAGCCGGAATTCTTACTTAGGTGGATTTGCCGTTTGTGTAACGTCACAGGGAGTTTCTCTTGCGGGATGCGCGTGCATCGAGGACGAGGCAGAAAGTGTGATGGCATCCTCACATGATCAGAGACAGGAGGAACTTCAGGTGAGGATTAAAATGAGACTGAAGTAATTATTTATAAGATTGAGAATTGAAGTGCGCTTGAAATTAATGGTTTCTCATGAGAATGCCACTGATGGAAACTAGTGAACTAGAAGATCAAAGGGTTAACAGAAGTAGTGAAAAGGTACCTTTAGGGCGCCGCCCGGTAATGCTGAGACTCCATCGAGTCGTAGGTTCAAACCCCCAGTGCTGTCTGCAGTTGGGCGGTTGTCTTTTCTGTATCTTATGTCACGACAAAGCGGCAGGCTGGCGAACCCCCTTTAATTGACTCGGGGCTTAGGTAGCCCAAGTTCGGGCCCCTACCACTCAATTCCTTGAGGGATATGGGACATCGATGTTACCTTTTACCTTTTTCTTTCCAGCTACCTCGTGGTCGATGTGGTTACACCGCTTCTCGTCGATTAACGAAGTTAAGCAACATTGGGTCTGGAGAGTAGTAGGACCGTCCGCTGCATTCATATTATGTAGCGATCCGTGGTTCAGATCCCACGTAAAGCCGTAGGTCCTCTCCGTCATATGACCATAGATGTTGTGAAAGAGGTTAAATAACCCCGTCAAGTTTTATTTTTGCTACAATAGATTGGTTTGACTAAGCAAATCGAAGCTGAGAAGGTTGCTTAATTTTCCCTGGTATTATTTGTTACCAAATTGGAAATTTAATATGACAAATTATTTAAATGCTTCATAAGATGTTGAATTGAACTTGTTTAAAGAAAAGCAGTGTTTAAAACTCATGTAAACAAGAGTCTACCTATTTTTTAATGTTGTGTGTTCTAATATAAATTATATTATTATAATTTGATTCACTTTTCACAACTAGAAGTGAAGCATATTTATGATGATTCAGCCAAATCACAAAACTGCTGTATTTACTTGCTCCAGTTCAAAACTAAAAATGGGTTCGGAGTCAGAAATAACAAATTTGGTAACAGAGTTCACTTAGTTCACTTTAACTGAGGCTGGCTGGACTGACTCCATCAAATAGGAGTCTGAAGTACAACAGTAACAAGCATTGCATATTGGAACATAGAGTATTTTCGTTACAGATAACATATTAAGTTTGCTGTGACAAGGTAGTCTTCAGATATCATTGAACTTCTCTACTATTGACATTTTATTAATTTGTTTACGATTCTTTTGTAAACTATGTCATATCTGTAACTAATTAGTTTGCCATTGACACTAATATTTCCCCTTCAGGTTCTTTGGTCTTACATCGTAGGAATGCTGACGAATTTGAACAGTTTACCTCTGGAGAGAATTCACGCTATGCTTAAGATGTTTATTCAGGATAGTGTTGAATGCAGTCAGGAAGAGCTGAGGACATTTTTGGAAGGGAAAATTAGGCAACATCAGATTATACTAACGAATGGAATGTATCGATTACCTAAAAATTAATTAAAAATAGGGTTTTTATTTTATGAAGGGTTAAATTTTTTAAAAAATTTATATAGACAGGTATTACTTCCCAACAGAAAAAAGCATTGTGACGGTGACCAGTCACATCGAATCAGTAAATGAAAGAGAAAAGGGCAAGAAAGGAAAAGTTTAGATAGTCCTGGATGTCTCGTGTTCAGTTTTTAAAATGTTAAAGAAAATGGGTCATTTATCTATTAGTAAATTGTTTACGTCTTTTAAAAATTTGAATTTATATAGTGACATTAACCTTTAATATCCGGTGGCGACAGATCTGTCGCAACGGGTAATACCCAAATTAATACAAAGAAATTAATTCAGGATACTGAAGGTTGAAGTGTGGTGTCCTTCTTAAAGCTGCGTCAATATTGCTAAAAAGGGGATTGCTGAATAGTGATTAAGGAGCCTGCAGTATTTGGCCGATTACTAAAGATCTATTTTTGTACTAATGAATTCAACCCAATGATTAACAACAGAATTGGAAAAAAAAAGTAAATAGAGCGTCATAAAACTTGGAGTGCTAATTCATTGGTCTAAACTCTAAAGCAAGGGTTGGCAACGTATGGCCATCCGTGTTGAGTCAAGAGAAAAGGAATATACAAGTATTAAACCTCTGCTAACGTGACTGATTCCACGCATGCGAAATATTTATATTCTGTAAACTGCATTTCTACAGAAAAATCGGTAAAGATATTCATTTGTTACTGAAAAACTGGTCGAGGGATTAATGAAGTTTACAGAAAGGTAATTATGTCGCAAATGACATGGCCTGAGGTTGAAATCAAAAATACATTTTTCTAGTATATTTTGGTGTGCTCTGTTCAAATATAACCTTCATTTCTTGTGCAAATGAACAGAAAAACGTGTTTGGGCCATGCAATGACAACTGTATTTATGTTCATTTGCACAAGAAATGAAGGTTATATTCGAACAAAGCACACCAAAATACACTTGAAAAATGTATTTTTGACTACGTTTTATACAATAAAGCATAACCTAGCATGTTCATGTTACAAGATCTCGTAAACGACGCATTACCACAGGAAACATGCAAAACACCTCAAAATTAACTAGAAAAGCTTGCTCTCGTCATTTTCGTTTAAACTAATATATCACGACTTAACCTAACCAATCATCAAGGGCGTACAGTTGACCTAACCGTGCATTCATTTAACCTAACAGGTTAATATTGATTATTTCACCTAAATATCTTCTGATCTTTTCGTATTAGGCACTCACTGTCACATTTCGGGCAAATTAGGGATGAGAGAATAACGCCGTAATTGATAAAAACATCCAATGCTTTGTCTTCATCTAGAGCACACGACGAATCAAGTTCTCAAAGTCGAAACCACAGGAACGGCACGTCATAATTCTATCACAAACACCACCAAACTGAATCCAATTAGAAAAAAAAATAGCCAGAACAGAAACCAACAAACTAATTAAGTCGCAAAGTAGCGAAAAAATAGCCCAAAATTATACTAGTCATATCAAAAATGAGTGTGTGTGTGTGTGTGTGTGTGTATATATACAGGGTGTACATAAAGTCAGGATCTATTTTTGTGAAGGACTTGGAAATTATATGGAATTCAATCATAAAATGATAAAGTGGTAACATTTATTAAATAATTAAGAGTAGGATTCGACGTGACGCCCATCAGTATCAATGCACAGCTCAAATCGTTCCGCTGCATTTCTAAACACATTCTGGAGCATTTGCGGGGTTATGTTATCTGCAGCAGTTCGTATACGTGTACCTAAGTTTTCAAGACTCGTAATCTTCGTCTGATAGACGTGCGATTTGATAAAGCCCCATGCAAAGAAATCTAAAGGGGTTAAATCTGGTGATCTCGCTGGCCAAGGTCTGTTGCTTCCGCGTCCGATCCAGCGATTTGGAAAACGTCCATTTAGATAATCCTGAACAATTTTGGCATAGTGACAAGGAGCACCATCATGTTGATAGACGACGGTACTAACAATCCTATCCCCGTCGTCTATCAACATGATGGTGCTCCTTGCCACTATGCCAAAATTGTTCAGGATTATCTAAATGGACGTTTTCCAAATCGCTGGATCGGACGCGGAAACAACAGACCTTGGCCAGCGAGATCACCAGATTTAACCCCTTTAGATTTCTTTGCATGGGGCTTTATCAAATCGCACGTCTATCAGACGAAGATTACGAGTCTTGAAAACTTACGTACACGTATACGAACTGCTGCAGATAACATAACCCCGCAAATACTCCAGAATGTGTTTAGAAATGCTGCGGAACGATTTGAGCTATGCAGGGATACTGATGGGCGTCACGTCGAATCCTACTCTTAATTATTTAATAAATGTTACCACTTTACCATTTTATGATTGAATTCCATATAATTTCCAAGTGCTTCACAAAAATAGATCCTGACTTTATGTACACCCGGTGTGTGTATATATATATATATATATATATATCCCTTTGCTTTGTCCGGAGCTATAGGGCGCGTCCCTCTGTGGCGAATGTGGGAATACACCTTTCTTCGGTGTAAGGGCTTTCTCTGCCCTCGTGGACCATTGGGCCCGTTTGGGGACCCAACTGATCTGCTTCTTTTTCTTTCTTTCTCCTTTAACCCATTCTTTCTGGCTTCTCTCTGTTTTTTTGGCGTTGTTCTTTGGACCTTGATTTTGACCCTTTCCTTGGCCCTTGGGTGTGGGAGGTGGTTGCCCTGCACCCTTGTCGCTTTCCAACCAAACCCTGTCCCTGCCACTTTTCACCGCGCGTTGGATGAGAGTGGCCGCCTTTCAGGAACAGGGACTGGGTGCGGGCGTATCTCCCCTGCGTGACATCTATCGGCGGTGGGACCAAGTGTGCCCACACTTCGCCTTTCCCTTGTTGGAGTCGGTGGTGGTTGGATGCGCGCGGGGGATGAAGTTCTTTTTTGCTTTGCTATGGACACTTCTCGGCCTACGACTACTGCTTCTCATTCCCGGACTATTCCTTCTCTCAACACTCGGGTGGTGGGCAACCAGGCCCCTCGAGTCCTTTACCACTGGAAGACCGCAACCTACACTCTCTGGAGCAGGGGTCTCGCCCTAGCCCACTTCATCCACCTTCGGGCAAGTCAAGTTCCACCGAGGACTTGCCCCCACAACCTGGCTTCTTGCCCTCCCCATATGCTCCCCTCACCCGCCGTCAGCCCACCTTCCCACGGAGAGAGCCTCTCGGCGGACGGGGGAGCCGGCATTCACGGCCGTCCTATCGACCGTTGAATATCCCAGTCCATTTCGACTCTACAGCCTCCCTTTCCCTCCCAAGCATCCACAAATTCCTGGTGATTCGGCCTACATCTGGGTTCCTCCCGAACAACTCTGAACGGACGTTCCAGGCGATCCGAACCCACAGCAACTCCAGCCGCTATGACGTACGCCCACAGAGGGATGGCTCCCTCCTCGTAAAATCGCGCTCAGCCGCAGAGACGAAAGCCCTTCTCTCCGTCACTGAGGTCCTTGGATGCTCGGTGTCCGTTTCCCCACACCCTCGCCTGAACCAGAGTCAGGGCACTATTTACGCCACCCGCCTATTGTCGGTCGCAGTGAACGAGCTCCTGGAGGACCTCGCACCCCAAGGAGTCACTCAGATCTATCGTTTCACATCCCGACAGGGAGGCACCCCCTCCCCCACCCCACGTCTGCTCCTTACTTTCAACACACTAATCCCCCCCGGCCGCGTTGTATGGGGTATGGGAGACCGCGCCTAATGCGAGTTTTCTATCCGCCCATACGTCCCAGACCCGACCCGTTGCTTCAAATGCAATAAATTCGGACACGTTAGCTCCGCTTGTCGACAGCCGCATCAATTGTGTGTTCACTGTGGACGACTCGCTCACCCTGACAGGTGCTCCAACACACCCAAATGCTCCAACTGTGAAGGCGTACACCCCTCTTCATCCCGAGAATGCCTTTTCTTCAAGTTCGAGAAGGAGGTCCGAGGCCTACAGGTGACGGACTTCCTTAGCCCCCGTGAGGCACGCGACAGGGTGCGGAGTCGGGAGGTGAGGCCGGGGGTGTCCTATGCCGCTGCTCTCGGCACGCCGCCCTGGCCTGCCGCCGAAACCCCCCCAAGCCACTGCTCCCTGTTCCCCTCAAAGAAAACCCTCGCAGGACCCGATGGTTTCCTGTCCCCCTACCATTCCTCCTCTTCCCGCACCTCACCTGCCACGAATCCCCCAGGTGTCTGGGACCAGGACACCCAGGTCCCATCCACCTCAAACCCCGCCTTCCCAGTACCCCCTGCACACGCCCGAACCTGCCGCCCGGAGCAAGCCGTCGAGGCGGAGACGCCGGAGCGTGTCACCGGACCCTCCGGCCTTCCAACGTCTCTCTCCCTCTTCCCCTCGGACCAAGAAGACGGCTCGGATCCTCACTCCGCCCACCACGCCTACTACCATGTCCATCTCTCCCCATCGCAGAAGTCCCACCACTCTACCCCCACAGACTCTGAAAATAGTGGCTGAGATCCACGACCCGCCCCGGACGACGGGACCCAGTCCGAATAAGTATCCTCTCCCCCGAGGATCCGGTGGATGCGGCCCTGGCGCAACTGCACGGTGTGACCGAGGGAAGCTCGGCCGCGCCCACGCCCACGAATCTTCTGGATCTGCCCTTGCCTCCTGGTGCCATTTTCTCCACCCCTCCACGAGACTACTCTGATTCACCTCCTTCCACCCCCAACATCCCCGGTCCCTTCCTTGTCAGCTACCCTGAGTACGCCCTCCCTCCCACCCGCCCGGTCCTTTTGGTACCCCTTATCACCACCTCGAGTCCGCCATGAGACCCCGGACAGGCGGGGTGGCGCCACTTTTGAGGCTACCATGCCCCCTCCTGGTCCGACCATAGAAGCTCGTCACAGTACATCCGACCCTCTCAGCCCACGATGTTCCTCTGCCTGCCGTGATCCACGCTTCCGGTCTCGCTCGGCTGACTCGATCCCGCCACCTCCGCGGGGTTCGACCCTGGTGAACGGTAGATAGCCAGCCATGCTCCCGACCAAGCCTTCAATTTCGCGAACTCCGGATCTCCCTTCATACTCCTAGCACCTACACCTTTACCCATCCCCCTTCATCAACTAATGGATCCCCAAGGAAGTAATCCTAGTCCGTCTCCGCCTAGGCCACACCTGCATCACCCACGGACACCTTATGGCGAAATCGCCAGCCCCACTTTGCCCTACCTGCCATACCCCTATCACTGTCATACACCACCTGGTGGAATGCACAAAGTTGTCTGCTCTTCGTCGCAGGTGTTTCCCTCTCTCGGCCGAAGATCCCATACCCGACCGGCTACGATCTATACTCGCCGACGGCCCCCACTTTTCAATGGAAGCGATTCTCTTCTTCCTTACTCACTCCCAGCTGCTCCATCGCATTTAAAACCGTACCCCTCCTACCCATTATCCAGCGACTGACCCTTACTCACTCCCCTAGTCTACCACCCCCAACACAGTAACATCACCCACTCTCCGCCTCGCCGAGATATGTACTGCTCCTTTTAGGTACGAATCGGCGGTAAATCAGAGAAAGAAAAAATATATATACATATATATATATATATATATATGATGAATAAAACCACGAAGGAAAGGAAACACAAAATGGTGCTCAAGCGCTTTCGTCTAATGACATCCTCAGGAACACTGAAGTATATAAAAAGGTTAAGCCTATATATAGGTTACAGAAAGAAAAAAAAGAAAAAATAAATAACATACATACACAAAACACACATATATATATATATATACATACATATCTATATATACAAATACATACATACATACATATATATATACAATAAACAGAGAAGTAAAAATAATAAAAAATTATTAAAACCTTAAAGGATTACCAATGAGGCGTACAGATTGTAAGGAAAAATATCGATTTTTAGCACAAGATCAAATGGATTATAAAAATACAAATTTATACTGGAACTCTGCCGGGTTTTAGCACAATGCTGCCTATGGTCAGGTTTCGATATATATAAAAAAAAAATAAAATAAAATGCAAATTAAAAGTTAATCGATTTTTAGCACAAGATCAAATGGATTATAAAAATACAAATTTATACTAGAACTCTGTCCGGGTTTTAACATATTGCAAAGGTCTTTTTCAACTCGATCCTGTTATGTTGAATTCCTTTAAAGCAGATTTAGATAAGAAGAGTGAGGGCCATGGTGTAATGGTATCGCGTCTGACCGGCAATCG
>JAJOZX010010023.1:37500-126846 GCA_023014485.1 Bathynomus jamesi | reverse complement strand
ACAAACTTACTCTTGTGATTGACCCCTACTAATATTCCAACTTTCCCTCTACTTGTTCTCAGCATACTCACAATATGAAACACCACAAGCTCCCAGGGTTCTTTCACTTCAATCTTTCGCACTGGGGGAGTGGGGCAACTATACTGGGACTGGTATTCTTGCTTTTGGCAACTCTCACAGGTAGTTGCCACTTCTGCAACCACCAGTCCCAGCCTAGGGTGGAAAACCATTCCTTTCATCAACTCCCATAACCTGTTTTTTCCCACATGCCCATATATCCTATGTGTAATAATAACCAATCCTACCATACCCTCAAATGTCATCACTGGCACACACACTGTCTCACCCACCTTATTTATCCTCATATAATATAGCACTCCCATCCATATAGCCAACTTTTTCGCATACCTTTTATATTCTTCCACCTCTTTTGACCACTCTCTCACATCTCTACCATTATACACATATTCTCTCAACTTGCATATCACCTCATCTCCCTCTTGCATATCTAAAATATCTTCATCTCTCAACACTTCACACTGGTCTTCCACCTCTAACTCAATTGCTCCCACTAACACAGCGTCTATACCTGTACTTGGAAACATTCCCATACTGACCACATGCTCTCCTCTCATTAATGAGCCCTGACCAACATCCACACTCAAGTTCATATTCTCAAGGAAATCAATTCCCAGTAAAAAATCCCAAGGCATTGATTCCCCTTTTCAAGACTATGAACTTGTGCTCCCATACCTCTTTACATGCACCTAATCCCACCCTCAACTGCACAGCTTTGTGACGTGACTGTCCCCTCTCCTATACTACGTATTCTCACATCCACTCTTTCTCAGGATACAGGCACATTCCCTTCATCTAAATCACACAACACTTGCTCATTCACCAGACTGATTTGGGCACCTGTATCCACAAGACCTCTGTAGCGCTCAATAGGACCTTCTGGAACCCTTACAGGTACAACAGAAAGGCTGAGTCTACCTCATCCACACAGTCACGTATCATCCATGGCCCCTCTAACATACCTACTTCCATACAACCCTCTCCCTCTGACTCTCTCTGTGCAGCTCTAACTTCATCCAAAACCCTTTCTAAATTTTCACCTGGCACTATACTTTTATACCTCTTCCTTTCACTCACCCAATTGTAATGCACACCACTAATACACTGCAAATGCAAAATCAGGGCTCCTTTCTCCTCGATCCTTTCATCTTTATACACAATTGGACGATCACTACCATAATGCACATACACTTCAATACTAAACAATGAGCTGACCACCATGAGGACCTCTTGGAAAGGAAAAACACCTGGGCTCCTCATGGCTTTCAGCTCACGTACATAATTGCGGACCTTACAAACACCCATCCTTTCAGGTTTCTGATTCGCTTCATATATAACCAAGGTCCGCAATTCATTCACACTTCCTGGTATTCTCATTTTTAATCCATCCAATTCCAAATCTTTCAACCCTACCATACACTTTCAAACAAACTGTCACCCCCCCTACTTTTACGCAACTTTACTATTCCCACTGGCAAATACTCAGGGTCAACCATCTCTTTCTCACACCTTTCATTCACCCCAGGTATTCTTGACATAAGGTCAGCCATAAAATTCCTTTCCCCTGGCACATACTCAATCTTATAATCAAACTCACTCAACTCAAGCAAAGTTTTAGCAATTCTTCCATCCACAACTTTCATTCTCTCCATATATACCAAGGGCTGATGATCAGTCTTTAAAATAAATTTCATTCTATACAAAAATGACTTGAAAGCTTTCACACAAAACCTCATTGCTGCAAGTTCTCTCTCAATTGTACTGTACTTTTGCTCTACCTTACTGAATGCTTTAGATACATACCCAATTACTCTCATTCCTTCCTGTCCTTCCTCTCCCTGCAACTGGCACAAGCATCCACCCATACAGAATCCACTCGCATCTGTATACAATTCTAGCAAACTCGCTCCTTCACTCATGTCTGGATAAGCCAACTCCACATCTTTCACTGCTTCCACTCTCAATTGCTCAAAGGCTTCATTCATCTTCTCAGTCCACACCAATTGAGTACTACCTTTCATTCTAGTCACTTCGGTCAGAGGTTTCGAAATCGCAGAACAGCCCGCTATAAATTTTCTCTGAAACTCTACAAGTCCCAGAAAAGATCTAAGTTCACGGACTGTCTGAGGTTTTGGGAACTTCCTGACTTTTTCCATATACTCCCCACTCTTCCGTACACCACTTGAACTCACCTTGTGCCCCAGAATTGCCACATTTTCCCTGAACCACTCACACTTACGTGGTTTCACTCATAGTCCAACTTCATCCAACACTTGCAGTACCTCTCTCATTATTTTCAGGTGCTCCTCAAATGTGTCTGTCATAATCAAAATGTCATCTATGAAACAGATGACATTTTCCCTTGCAAACTTACCTAGAACACGATTCATTGCTCTCTGAAATGCAGCAGGTACAGCTGTAAGTCCGAACGAGAGAGCCCGGAACATATAATGATTCCTGGCTATGGAGAAAGCAGTTATAGGATGGGACTCTGGTTCAACTGGCATCTGGTAATAGCCCCTCAATAGGTCTAATTTACTAAACACACTTTCCATGCAAAGAGTATACACTTTCATTTATCAAGCACATCGGAAACTTGTCTTTCACTGTCCTTTCATTCACCATTCGATAATCCACACACAAGCGAATCCTTCCATCAGGTTTCTGCACAGGCACTATTCTACTATTCCACAGACTTGTCCTCTGTTCAATCACTCCCATTCTCTCTAATTCCTCACACTCCTCTTCTATCTCATTCATTACTGGCAGAGAGAACTGTCTTGGCCTTTGGTAGATTGGAGTCTCATCCGTTAACTGGATCCTGAAGGGAGGTAGTTTTGTTAAATGGAGATCATCATCTCCTCGGGCCAATACTCTCCTTTTCTTCCCTGCCAGCTGCCACACCTGCATTTGTTCACTCTCACTCAACTGTTCACCAACAATCACCACCTTTCTGATTTGTTCATTTGTCCATTCCTCCCCACATTCTTGCCCTTGCTTATCCATTTGTATTCCATTTTTCCCCTCCTCACATACTTCCTCAATCACTGTATACACTCTCCCTCTCACATCCCCCTCATTTATTCTCTTTTGCCATGCACCCCCACCTACCCTAGCTTGCATACAAATCCATGGGTTACTCTCATCAGTTATACCATCATACACATACCCAACTCTTTTCACTCTATATGATGCATCCATCCCATTCACAAAAATCATGCCTCCCTGCCTTTTTTTTTCCTACCATCACTCACTGGCCACTCAACATGCACCAATGCTGGGGTTCCCTTTTCCAGATTTACACACTCAGATGCTCTCACCTCATACCCTTTTATTACCCTCATCCAATCTGATTCACTTTTCCCCACATAGAATTCACACTTATCCAACTCATTCTTCCACTCAATCATACGTCTATCAGGATGGATCACCAATCGATTCTTTTTCAAAAACTCATACCCCAGAATCATGTCATACTTTTCACTCTCCTTATCAACCACATAAAGCACACATTCTTTTATTTCACACCCCATCAATTTCACTTTAATCTGCATCTCTCCCAACACTCTTACTAGGATGTTCCCAACCCCTTTAATTTCCCCAGTTACTTCCCAATTCACTCTTCCTAATTCACTCTCTTTATACAAACATTCAACTCCTTGTTTACTTATTAAATTAGGTGAACATCCCGTGTCTACTAATGCCCTCCATACACTCCCCCCCCCCCCACTCAACAGGAATAACTATACACTCCCTCCCCATTCAACAGGAATAACCATACACTGCCTTTTTCTCACTTGCTCTCACTTCCTTATTCACTTGACACCATCCTGCTAATGCCTCAAATACACATTCATCACTCACAGGAGCAGGGACCCCAACCCCAATGTGAGGCCCCTGCCCTATGCATTTCCCATACTGGGACCAGCTTTGCCATTTCCAGTGGCAGCACTCCCTTGAGGGCCCTGCCTCTGAGGTTGAGGAACTGGCATGGCTGACACTGGCTGATTTCCTGCATGAGACACAGGACTCCCTCCCACTGGTGCCAGAGCACCTTGTTGTCGGGCTTGACAGAACTGGGCAATATGCCCAAAGTTCCCACATGCCCTACATTCATGCCCAGGCATTCTGCATTCATATGCCATGTGTCCCATCTGCCCACATGCAAAACACGCACCCACTCTTCTTCTACATGTCTTTATACCATGTCCCCTACTACCACAATACAGACACCCTCTTACATTCCCCATATTCCCTCCATTCATTGGCCCTCTTTGCTCATTCATTCTTGACTGGCCTTGAGGCCCTTGTCTTCTATACATTTGCCCCAGCATTGGACCATTCATTCTGGGACCCGATGTGGGAGGAGGCCCTGGTTGTTGCATGGCTGACCCTCCATACATCCTTGTGAAGTCATTCATGAAGTTAGCCAGCATTTCCATTGGGTTTTGGGGCCCTGGATGCTTGGCTAACTGGAGGTCAACCTGGCCTAATATTTTTTAATGCTTTCACATAACTAGGAAACACAGGTACTTGTTCCTCCCCCATTGCTGTCCCCATTTGCACATCTACTTTCCTATTACACTCAATCCCACTCTCTATACTCAGTCCTCTAACAATTCCAAGATTTCATGCCACTTCAAACGTGTCCCTCTCATTCTTACACACTCTTTCCTCTTAACATTCAAAAACTCCCTCACACTCTCAGGCACTGTCTCAATCAACTTTCTTACCAACCTTTTTATTCTCATCTATACCATCATCTCCAAATTTCTTTCTCGCCAAAGTTTCAAGTCTATATGCATACAAATCAATATTCTCTCCCTTCTGCATCCTTGCTCTCTCAAAATCATCCTCCTTTTGATATTTCACACCCCCTCTTATCCTCAACACTTGCTCCACCAATCTCTCCGTTAACACCTCATACTTCACAGGCACTGCCAAATTTACAACAACATTGTAAAACTCTAGCAACCTACCTTTCAAACAGTCACCCATCTCTTTCACCCAATACTCAGGCGCGTCTAGATACTTGCTCTTACAATAACATTCATATTCTTTCAAAAACTCTTGTACATCTCTCCCACTATAAACATTTGCAACCTTTGGAATCTCCCTAATTAGGATTCCCTTATGCACTCTTACACCCTCGCTCGTATCACACTCTATTTCAGTCTCACTCTCATACATGCTATCCTCAATACTGGAATAGAGGAAGTCATCTGCGCTAATGCAGCATTGAACCCTCTGAGAAGCCCTCTTACTAGATGCCCTTCGATCCCCCCTCATTCCTGCCTTGCCCCTCTTAGCTTGCCCTTCTATCCTCTTGCCTTTCTCCCTCTGATCTCCACCCTCAAGCTTCTTTTTACCCTCCTTAGGAGTGGAATGCACCATCACCTTATAAGGTTTTTCTTCTTTCCCCTCACTCACACTTTCACTCCCTTCTCCTTCCAGGCCCCCCTACTGCTACGTTTTTTGGATGTGCCCCTTTCTTATTACCAACACCCATACTATTTTCCCCTTCAAAACCCACCTTCCCTTCCTTTTTCCCAATATCACTCTTTCACTTACCATCTTTCCCATCAAGCTTGCCCTCCAACTCGCTCATTCTCTTAACCATTGCCTTTAACCCATCATCCATCTCTCTCCTATTCTCAATCATCTTTTCTTCCATCTCTTGACAGCAAACTACCAATTCTTTACTCTGCTCATCTAATCTACTTTGCAATTTACCCAAAACATTCTCTAATTCTGCATTCTCTAACTCTAATTGATGATTCCTAGCCCTTTCTACCTCCAATGCCTCCTCCATCTCCCTCAACCTCTTCTCTAACTCCTCCTTGGTAGGCATCTCTAAAGATACTACCCTACTTTACTTCTCTATTAACTACTACTACACCTTCACCATACATTGCTACACCCAACTTACTACTACCCTTTCACTCTCCTCCTATACAACCCAACCAGGAAACAACCTACTTTTCTTAGTGGAAGTCCCTGTTTGGGCACCACTTATTTTATGTGGTGGGATTTGGTTAACCTAACAGCCACACCAGACAAAATATAGAAATTTTTTATTTTAAGGCCTCCACACAACCAGGCTGCTTACCTTGAAGGGTTGTTGGATCCAGGCTTGCTGCCCAGACCTCCAATTCCATGACTGCTGGCTCGTACCACCAACAGTTTCTCACTTGTTTTACAGTCCTTGTGAGAGTAGCTTCCTTCTGTGCCACGAGAGAACTCACAGCATTAGCGTAAGATTGACGAAACTTGGTATTCAATATGAAGCAACAGACTTAACATTAATAGCTTCTTTTCTTAGTGCTTCAATATTTTTGGCATCCTTTTCTCAATAAAATTTCTCACAGATCTACCTTGAATTTAGTTCCTTCCTTTAACAAACAAGTACTTTATTCCTTTTGTTAAATATTCTACTATTTATTTTCTGTTTTAATATTTGATTCAATTTTGACACCTCCACAAACACCAGATTGTTTTCTCCACTTCTCACAGCACTTTCTCAAAACTTTTGAGTTTTGACACACACACTGATTCTTGGAATTTATTAGCTTGTAAACACTTCTGAATATCACAAGCTTCTCTCTGACAAGGATCACCTTTCATGTTATTTTACTTCAAATGTTAATTTTTATAGACAATATTCATGGATAGGTCTTATAAGCAAATAAACTAAGGCTTTGCTAAAGTGTTGTAACAAATATGTGCTTAATGCCTTTCACTAACAGGTTTTAACAAGCAATTACTTAATTCTTATTCCTTTTCTTACAATATTAACAAACACATTTAATTCTTATTCCTTGCTAACAGGTTTTAACGAACAATTATCTTTATTCCTCTGGAAAGAAAGAGAGAACCATGAAAATCCTATCTATAACAAGTATTTCAGTAAAAAATTAAATAAATTTAGTATACAAATAATAATAATCAAGGCCAGGGGGAAAGGGCTGACAACTAAAAGGGGAAAAAGGGTTCACCCTCCACAGCCTGACAAATGAGAGGATTGAGGTGTCATGGCTGTGCTATTCTGAGTCCACAGGCTGTGTTTACTGTTTTATCTGTAAATTAATGTCGAGGGCAGACAGCAAGTTCACAATCGCATTCAATGACTGGAAGCATGGTAGACAATTGGTTGAAGCACACGGAAAATGTGAGCAACATATGGAGTCGATGAGATATTTGTTGGTTAGAAAGTCTGTCTCTGGCTGTGTTGATTCAAACTGGTGAACCAGTTTGAAAAGGAGTGCAACTACTGGCAGGAAGTTTTGCGGCACTGTGTCAATGTTATCAAGTATATCACGTCACGAGGACTAGCAATTTGTGGACTCGACTCCTGTTTTGGTTCACCAAACAATGGCAACTATTACGGAATTTTGGAACTTTTAAGTATGACAGTTTTCTAGCTGCGCATATAAGTGAGCATGCCAACAAAGGTAGCCGAGGATACACCTCGTATCTCTCTCATTTCATTTGCGAGGAATTCATACTGTTGATGACCGATAAAGTACTTCAGACAATTATCCGAGAAATCCAGTAGTCAAAATACTACTCTCTATCCGTCAACTCTACGCCTGATGTTTCCCACACTGATCAACTGTGCTTCACCGTCCGATATGTGGTTGAGTCTGGGTCCATTGAGTGATTTCTACAGTTCATACCTATGAACACATATACAGGGTGTGGAGGGTGAACCCTTTCCCCTTTTAGTTCTTAGCCCTTTCTCCCCTGGCCTTGATGATTATTATTTATATATTAAATTTCTTTAATTTTTGAATGAAATACTTGTTATAGATAGGATTTTAATGGTTCTCTCTTTCCAGAAGAATAAACAATAAGTCTTAAATACATATAAAAAGTAAATAGTAAAGAATGAATAATTATTAAATAAGTAAATAATAAACATTTTAAACAATAAATAGTAAGAAGTAAATAAATAAAGAATAAGTATGTTATAAATAGAAAAATATAGTAATAAGTAAATAAACATTAAGATAAACTATTAAGTAGAAAGATAGTAATAAATAATAAGCATTAAGATAATACCGGGTGTCCGAGAATTATCTGTACAATTTTTGGCTATTATTAAAAGTCAACCATGAAGTGTAGAAATTCCAGTATTGTCCCATTTTACAGAGAAACTCATTAAGTTTTTTTGATAAGTTTTGACAAGTTTTTTCTTTTTTGTACATTGGTGACAGACATTGATGATTTAAAAGCAAGAATCACAGCTGCTATTGAGCGAATTGATTGGATTATCGATTGGATGTTTTGCGAATCACTGATGGTGCACATATCGAATGTTTGTAACAATGTTACTTTAATAAAAGAAACTTTTGAAAATACAGATTCTAAATAATCTTGTTTAAGAATTTTATTGAAAGATGAAATTGTACAGATAATTTTCGGACACACTGGAATTTCTAAAAAACTTGTCAAAACTTGGTATCAGAAAAAACTTAGAGATTCTCTGTAAAATAGGACAACACTGGAATTTCTACACTTTCATGGTTGACTTTTAATAACAGCCAAAACTTGTACAGATAATTCTCGGACACCCTGTAAATAATAAACATTAAGTACTAAATTGTTAATATGTTAACAAAAAGAATAAACAATAAGTTATATAAAGAAATGTTAAACTTGTAAACAAGGAATGAGGAATAAAACAGTTTTATTAAATTAGTATGGGAAAAAGAGTGAGAGTTGGATGGTCGCTTGTTAAACCCTGTTAGTAAACGGAAAATAAAGTACTTGTTTATTAAAACATTTTAGCAAAAGGAAAAAAAAAGGAATAAACAAATTTAGTAAAAGAGATGCTTCTGAGATTTTAGTGTCAGCGTGTGTGTCAAAACTCAAGTTTTGAAGAAGTGGGGGAACCAATTGGCGTGTGTGTGGAAATGTAAATACGAAAAAAAATAGAAAAATAAAATAGTTTAAGTGTGTAATTTGACAAGAGAAAATAAAGAACATAACAGAGGAAACTAAATTCAGGCTGGATTTGTCTGAGAGGCTGAAGACTGTTATTGGACCAAGGGAACTTTAAGTTCTGTTAGGAAGGGGATGCCGGAGATATTGAAACACTAACAGAAGGAAGCTATTCTGGCAAGACCTGTGAAACAAGTGAGAAACTGTTGGTGGTACAAGCCAGCAGTCGTGGAATCAGAGGTCTGGGTGGCGAGCCTGGATCCAACAACCCTTCAAGGTAAGCAGCCTGGTTTCGTGGAGGCCTTAAATTTAAAAAAAAATTCTTATTCTTGGTGCGGCCATTAGGTTAATCTGAATCCCATCACAAGGGAAAGGAATCGCCGAAGTGGTCCTCAACTTTCTGGAGACTGCAGAGGACAGTCTTATGATAATGCAAGCAATATGGCAGGGAAATACAATGGTGTAAAGAGCCACACCAAGTCAAAATCTCTGTATGCTGAGTTTATGCCATGCATTTGCCACTCACTAAATCTTGAGTAAATCAGCAGTGGACAGTTGTACAGCAGCCGTTAAATTGTTTATGCTCATTCAGAATGTCTACACGTTTCTCGTTTCCTCAACATACCGATGGCATCAACATGTAGAGGTTCTCGATAGTAGTTCCTGTAGTGAGAAACTAAAGGTCAACAAAGGGGTCTCCGATACCCACTGGTCAGCCAGATCAGATGCTGTCCAATCTTTAACTGAAGGCTATGCCGAGAATATCGTGGTACTGGATGAGCTAGCAGCAGATACCAGCCAAACTGCGGAAGCCAGGATTGAATCCAGGGGATTGTCTAAACAGCTTCAACAACTCGAAACAGCCATTTTATTGGTTTTATGGAACACTATTCTTGAATGATTAAAAAAAAAAAAAATGAATGCATCTCTGCAAAAATAAGGAATGTCATTAGACTCAGCCACCCTCTTGCTGAAATCACTACTGCAATTTGTTGAAGATCTCAGATCAAGATTTGATGAATTTGAGGACCAGAGCATCAGAAAGTGTGGTCATCGAGTATACAAGGAATCAACTTTCATCACAAAGAAGAGAAAGTGCCATCATGACAAAATTGGAACTGCCGAAGATACAAACCTGACACCAAGAGATTCATTTCGGACCACTGCATTTCTACCAATAATAATTAATTGATAAACTGTGTACCACTCTGAACACTCATCTAGAAGCGTATGCTGTCCTGCAGAAAAGATTTGGATTTTTGGATTTCTTTCTAGTCCTGGATATCAACAGTCTTCAACAGTCAGCTGAACATCTAGTAGAATGCTATCCGGCTGATCTGGAGAAAGAGCTGATAACAGAAGTTGTGCATTTCGCTGCCCTAATGAAACTCACCGAAAGTGAAACAGAATCCCAGATGGAACGTGAAGATATGTGCAACATATTTTATCGGCATATGAACACAAATGAACTGAAAGGAACATTCCCAAACATGGAAATAGCAATGAGAATATACCTGTGTATGTTTGTCACGAACTGTTCTGGTGAATGTTCATTCTCGAAACTCAAACTGATCAGAAATTACCTTCACTCCACATTGGGCCAGAAGCGCCTTTCATCCCTGGCGCTGTTGAGTATAGAGCATGAGGTGTTGCAGTCAGTGAGTTTCGAGGACACAATCATGCAGTTTTCAAACAAAAAGCCAGGAAGTGTCCTATGTAATATTCATTACAAATCTACACTCTATCTACAGTACAGCAAGCTGTACAGTTTAGCTGTTAAGTGCATTACAACTGTGCAGCTGTTTATTAAGTGCATTACAATAACTGTGTACACTGGTCCCTCACTGTACGAATGACCCAAATAAGGAGCAAATGGTTTGCTCTACAAAATTTAACTCGCTGTGCGAATTTCCTGCCATATGTCCGGCGCCAATTTTGGCCAATAGGAGCACAGCACTGACAATTTCATCCACTAGGAGGTGCTCCATTACGTTCTGTTCAGTGTCTGTTGATCATTTTCTACAAGTGGTTGTGCATTCAGTTGTGCTTTGTTAATTGATTGCTAACTATGGGTCCTAAAGCTAAATGTGGCGGTAATATTATTTCTATTAAAATTAAAAAGGATATAAAAAAATCTGAAGATGGGGTATGTTTAAAAGATTTGGTTACTCTGCCTCATCCCTAGCCACAATTGCAGACCACGGAAAAGAACTAACAACAGAGGAGCTACAGGAATTGGGGAGGTCAAGTGAGGAGGACAATGGAGAAGAGGAAATTGATGATGATGCCCATCCTATAACATCACATGAGCTGACAGATCTTTTTAAAGCCTGGGATGTTATTAGAAATGTTAAAAAACATCCAGACATTGAATCAACAGAAATTTTAACCTGCAGGTTTGAAGACACCATCCTCAGTTATTTCCGGAACATGCAGAGAAAGAGAAAAAGACAAACAACCCTTGACACCTTTGTTAGTAAACAACCCAGACTCCAAACTCCACAGCTGGAAGGTCCTCTTAACATCATAATGGAAGGAGATTCACCTTCCAAGCAGTAACCTGTCTACACCAACTCCACTGTCACTGGCTATTCTTTTATGTTGTGTACATATTTACACACTGTTTACTGCTTAAAAACTCCTAAATTTCTAATACATTTTGGTAAAAATGACCTATTTTGGGGGGCTTGGAATGGATTAGACTTTCCATTAATTATAGGGTTTGTTCTACGAACAACCCCCTGGAACGAATTAGATTTGTAGAGCAAGGGACCACTGTAGATGTTTATTAAGTGCATTACAACTGTGTAGCCTACTAGTGTAGCTGTATACACTGTATGTGTACATAGTTAAGTTATAGTCTTTAATATCACATTAATAAGCCGAATGGCTTCCGCATGTGTGTTTTGTGTGTGTTAAAACAACATATATGTTATGTGCATTACAAAATATTGTCATTCATTAATACACTAAAATAATACATCCCGAGAAATAGTTTGCCCAAGGGCCCCCACACTGTAAATGCGCCCCTGAAAGTAGGGAAATGGATATATAATTTCCTTAGTGAGTGGTGGCAAGTCATTACAGTACAAGGAGTATCTTCATCAGAATCAGAGGTCCTCAGCTCAGTACCACAAGGAACAGTTTTAGCTCCACTACTCTTCATAATCATGCTAACTGACATAGATAAGGATGTTACCAGAGACAGCACAGTAACATCCTTTGCCAATGACACAAAGATCAGTAGAAAAATAAGAAAACCAGAAGATATGGGATCTCTACAAACAGACATGAACAGAATCTACAAGTGGATGGAAGACAACAATATGAAGTTTAACACTGAGAAATTTCAGCTATTATGGTATGGAAAAAGAGAAGACCTAAAATCCATGGAATATTATACCCCAAATGGACAGGAAATTCAGAGAAATTCTAAAGCAAAAGACATAGGTTTTAATGACAGATGATGCGAAATTTGAAACACAAAATAAGATAGCAGCAAACAGCAAAAAGAGTAACTGGGCAGATACTGAAAACCTTTAAACAAAGGGATAGGAATATAATGATTCCTCTACTGAAAACACTGATCATGCCCAAATTGGAATACTACTCAGTCCTAACATGCCCATACGGGTCATTCCAGGTCAAGTGGACCAATTTTGGAAAAGTGCCCCACCTCACCATGTCAGATTTTGTTCTAACTTTACTCACAGATTCCTTTAAGCCTTAAAGGAAGTTCTGCAAATTGTTAGTTCCATACCTCTTGTGGTTCTGTCACTAGGGCTACTTTGACCATCACATTGAGCGCCGAATTATTTGTGTCATTTTTAGCTAGTCAGCATTCCACAGTAACAAATCCTGCTCTGAAAATTTGCTCCCAGGGTCAAAATTTACTATAGATTTCAAAACTCACATTACTAGAGCTCTAGGAAGTATAGATTTTCCATAAAATATCCCCAAAGTAGGCTTCAAATACATTTTGATTCCTTGGAAGCCACTTTTAGAAAATTATAGCTCTGGATCTACTTGATCATAAAAAATAAATGGCCAAAATTAATTTGTGACAAAAATGTCCCATCTTTAAAACTCAAAATGATCATGTGGGATGGCTCGCACCATACTCTAACAAAAAACCAATGAAAAGAGCATGTTCTGAAATACCAGGGCCTAGTTTTTTATTTTGGTGTCTTGCTTTTTTGTAGGTCTAGTAGAGCTTTGAAATTTTGTTCTGTGTGATGTTTCTAGCATTATAATTGTTATTTCATTGGCACAATGTTTTATTTTTATTTTTTTGTTATTACTGATTATATAGTGCAGGACTAGGTGCTATGTGCTAGGCTATACATAATATTTTTATTTATGTTCAACAACATGTAATACATGACTATTATTGTTTTCAGATCAAAACTGAAAATGGCCAAATCATCAGATACTAGTAGTGTTCATGTGGGAGAACCCATGGAAACTGAAAGAAAACTGGAAGCTTGTACTATTGGAAATAAAGAGGGAACAGAGTGTCACCTGAAAACATATTCCAGAAAATGTGGTTTGAAACTGTTCACAGAGCTGACAGTTCAGGAAAGGCCACTACTTTTTCTTCGAACAGGAATAGAAGTAGTCCAATTTAAGGAAGATGCATGCATATGCTTGCACCATAAACAGCTTCTTTTGACCGGATATGAGAGTCTGCAGAAGCACTGTTGCAACCCATTTGAATATCATAAATCAACATTACCCAAAAAATCACTTTGGGCAATTGACATTGCAACAGCTCAACTGTTGAAGGAAGAGACTGGCAAAACATCAAGCCTGGACAGAAACTTTGTCCTGATTGCAGGAAAAACATGGCTGAAATACAAAGAATCAGTTCAACATCAAGTGAATTATTTGATCCACCAGAAGCACAAAAGCAGAAACTAGACACCAGCTCTTTCCCCTGTAAAGCCACAAAAAGTGAGCAAGAGAGATTTACCAGGATATGTCAAAAGAAAGACAAGACAAGCACAAGAAGCTATTGGTCAGAAAATGGCAGCTCTTACAGGGATTGATGTGGGTGAAACGGAAGCTAGCACAAGTCAGCAGAGGTGCAGAAATTGTGAAGATTATGAAATACTGTTGGAAGAATTGAAAAGCCAAATGGAATTATCAGACAAAGAAAGGAAACTGCAGATTCTAACTCTGGAGCCTAACAGCTGGTCTATACAACAAACAGCAGAAGAATTTGGAGTTTCTCTTCGATGGTTAAAACAGCTAGGAAGTTGAAAGCAGAGTCAGGTATTCTTGCAATACCAGGAAAAAAGAAAGGAAAAACACTGCCTGAGGAAGTAGTAGTAAAAGTTCAACAGTTTTATGATGATGAATTCAGCAAGATGTGCCCAGGGAAGAAAGATTGGGTGTCTGTCAGGATTGATGGAGAAAAGCTTCAAAAAAAAAAAAGACTGCTGCTTAGCAATTTGAAAGAAATGTACATTGCTTACAAAGATTGAAATGGCCCTGAAATTGGCTTCTCTAAGTTCTGTGAACTTCGACCAAAGTGGTGTGTGACAGTTGGTGTAGCAGGGGTACACAGTGTTTGTGTATGTACAATTCACCAAAATGTGAAATTGATATTGGCTAGAGCTGATATTCATGAGGATTACAAAATGCTGATGCAAAAATGTGTTTGCAATTTGGAGTCAAAAGACTGTATGCTACAATGGTGTGAACTGTGCCCTGGAGCACCAGCACTAGAAGATCACCTTTCAGCTATTTTTACAGAACAAGCAGAAATGGATCCACAAGAAATGATTGAATATAAACAATGGGTTCACACTGACAGGGACACCTTGATTATGAAGTAGTTGTCAGTAGAGGATTTCATCACAGAACTGACTTCAAAAATTATCTTCCTTTGTGGTCATTATGATGATTCAAATCACCAAAGTGCTCACCTGAAGTCCCTAAAGGAGGAAATAAAACCTGAAGAAGCAATAATCTTAATGGATTTTGCAGAGAACTATTCTTTTGTGGTACAAGATGCAGCGCAAGGTTTTCACTGGGACAACAGCCAAGCAACACTGCATCCTTTTGTAATGTATCACAAAGTTTCAGATGAAATTAGAAGTGAATGTTTTTGTGTCATCATTGACTGTCTGAAGCATGATACTGTTGCAGTACATGTCTTTCTGAAGAAGTTGATTGGATTTCTGAAAGAAAATTTTGAAGTAATCAAGCACATTCATTACTTCAGTGATGGTGCTGCAGGCCAGTACAAAAACTACAAGAATTTCATGAACCTTTGTTGGCACAGCAAAGATTTTGGTGGGATAACAGTAGAACAGAACTTTTTTGGTACCAACCATGGAAAATCAGCATGTGATGGTGTAGGGAGCACTGTGAAAAGATTGGCAGGAGGCTCATGCCAGCTTGCAAAGACTAAAGACTAGTAACTGGTCAGATTCTCACACCTACTGATCTCTCTGAATTTTGCCAAAAAGATTTGCATGGAATTACATTCTTTTTTGTTTCAACTGATGAAATAGAAGCAGAGAGAGAAGCATAGGAAATAAGATTTAATCATGGGCATACAGTAGCTGGAACTTGAGAAAATCATCATTTTGTTCCAGTAAATGATAAACAGATTCAAGTTAGCCGAGTTTCAAGATCAACATGTTATTTTGTGGCCAATGTTGGAATATACAGTGACATTGATCAACGACAGTTGAAACTGCAACCAGGCCAATATGTGGCATGCATTTATGATGATTTGTGGTGGCTTGGAAACATTTGTGAAGTCTGTGAGGAAGAAAAAGATGCATTAATTACATTTATGCACCCTCATGGGCCAGCATGACAGTTTCAGTGGCCATCTAGAAAAGACACTTGTTGGATTCCAGAGCAGCATATCTTGACAACTATTCCTGCTCTTACACCGAGTGCCATGGGAAGAGGGTACATGCTGCCAGGGAATACCTTGTCTACTATAGAAAATTTGTTTGAAAGCTTTGAAAAGGAGTTGCACAGTTCTGGATCTAGTTAGGAAGTCAAGGAAAGATGAGTTGGTGGGTGGGTGGGACCTGTGGCTGGACCTGCACAGCTATCAGGCATGGCCCCTTGGCATTGAGGTTGCCAATTTCTTGAAAAACTGAAACAGACTCTCTTGTATTAATAAATTATCTTTATCTTTAATAGTTATCAATTAGAGAAATTGGCAGTGGCTTAGCCACCATGGACCAATGCAGGAGTGCAAATAAATTAACAAATATAATGCTAGAAACATCACATGGAACAAAATTTCAAAGCTCTACTAGACCTACAAAAAAGCAAGACACCAAAATAAAAAACTAGGCCCTAGTATTTCAGGACATGCTCTTTTCATTGGTTTTTGTTAGAGTATGGTGCGAGCTGTCCCACATGATCATTAAATTTGGCCATTTTTGATGCCTTATATGTCAGCAACTAGAACAGGTAGGAAGAATCCAGATTGAAACATTTTGTAGCATATGGGCAGTACTTTCTTGGTTTCTAACAAAAGCTCACAGAGTCAAGTAGATCCAGAGCTATAATTTTCTAAAAGTGGCTTCCCAGGAATCAAAATGTAATTTGAAGCCTACTTTGGGGATATTTTATGGAAAATCTATACTGCCTAGAGCTCTAGTAATGTGAGTTTTGAAATCTACAGTAAATTTTGACCCTGGGAGCAAATTTTCAGAGCAGAAGGATTTGTTACTGTGGAATGCTGACTAGCTAAAAATGGCACAAATAATTCAGTGCTCAATGTGATGGACAAAGTAGCCCATGCTCTTGGAGCCCTAGTGACAGAACCACAAGAGATATGGAACTAAAACATTGCAGAACTTCCTTTAAGGCTTAAAGGAATTTGTGAGCAAAGTTAGAACAAAATCTGACATGGTGAGGTGGGGACCATAGGTCCACTTGATGTGGAATGACCCATATAAGAAAAAGAAGACATTAGACAACTAGAAGGGATTCAGAGAAGCTTCACAGCCAAGATCAAGGGGTGCAAAGAACTAAATTACTGGGAAAGGTTACGCGAATGAAACCTATATTCACTGGAAAGGAGGGGAGAGGGATACATCATTATTTACAATTGGAAAATAATGGAGAAACTACTCCCTAATCTTACTCTGAACACTGTAACTCCCCAAACAACAGTGGAAAGTAGAAAAGGAAGACTGTGTCATGTTCCCAAATTAAAGGCAAGACGGGGAATATCTTTAACCCTGAAAGAAAATAATTTTGTTGTGAGAGGACCAAAATTGTTTAATCAGCTGCTGAAAGACCTAAGGAACATGAGTGGGGTTGCAGTGGACATCTTCAAAAGAAGATTAGATGCCTGGCTCAGAACAATCCCTGATGAACTGGGCATATCTGGCTATGTGAAGTGGAGAGTACAAGAAACCAACTCACTACTTCACCAGGCCAACTCGAGAGGAGGGACAACAAGTATATATATATATATATATATATATATATATATATATATATATTGGGTGGGCAAAAAAAAGGGGAGACCTCAAACTTTGGCTATAAAATCTAAAGTTATGGTCAGATTTCAATATTTTTTTCACACCCCACAACTAAGTAAATTTCCTATATGGTGAGTGGATTTCAAAGAAAACTAATGAAAATTATGGATTTATTGAACATTTCTTTATGCCACTGGAAATTCTCCATTTACACTATCACTGCATTGTTGGGTCAGCAAAAGAAAAGGAAGACCTTTTAAATCCTTCATATCTCAGCAAATACAGTACATAGAACCACAAAATTTTAGTATGTTAGTACTAGGTAATTTTATGGTTTGTATGCCATATTTTAGCATTTTAGCTGAGAAATTGGGTTTACGGCAAGTATTCCAGAAAAATCTTGCTAATCATAGGTTCAAGTTGATAATTAAAGTGATTTTAATTAATGTAAACCAACTGCAGGAGGTTTGGACAAGCTTCTCAAGAAAATTGATAAAATGGGAGATATCAAAAGAATACTAGGTAGTGGTATTAAATTTGGCCACCAAACAGTCCTCATTTAAATCCTGTTGATTACAGCCTTTGGAAGAATTTGTCATAGAGAATTTATTGGATCAAAGTAAGAAATGTTGCTCATTTACAACAGCTTCTTTTAGAAAAATGGGATGAGCTATCACAAGAACAAATCAATAAAGCCATAGATGAGTTCCATCCTAAACTGACAAAGGTTGTAGAAGTTTGTGGTAAACATATCAAGCAGTTTTTTTAACATAAGGTAGCACTATATGTGAATACTTTTTAACTTTTTATCTGTACATACAGTAAATGGAGAATTTCCAGTGGCATAAAGAAATGTTCAATAAATCTGTAATTTTCATTAGTTTTCTTTGAAATCCACTCACCATATATAGGAAATTTACTTAGTTGTGGGGTGTGAAAAAAATATTGAAATCTGACCATAACTTTAGATTTTACAGCCAAAGTTTGAGGTCTCCCCTTTTTTTTGCCCACCTGATATATGATGCAAACCCACAAGGAAAAAGAAAAATGATTCCAAGGCCTTTCGTGTATTCAGAGCTACACCTCATCAGGGAATGAAGATAGAAGGCAAGATGCCCATAAATATATATAATGTAGCAGAAGCTAAAACAGTTACCACATACTTAACAAGGGTTAATGAGAGGCAAAAGGAATTTTAACAGGATATTGTCAATTTTATACATTCCTGCACTGTTATTGAAATTGTTTTTAAAATGAATAAATGCACATTCTAGAATATTTCTTTCTATTATATCTCTGTTTTTAACAAGTGCTTTAGAACTATCCCACTTGATGCTATGGTTACATCTATACATATGGGTAAACAAAGCATTGGAATTATTAGCTGTTCTACAAGCATATTTATGCTGTGTTACCCTAATATCTAACGTTTTACCCATTTGGCCTACATATACTGAGTTACATTGTGTACATCCGATCAAATACACACAACCAACAACATTATCAGGGATATTCTTTATTAGGTGTGATTTAACAGTATTATTATACTTAAAAACTACATTAATGCCAATTGCTTTAAGTAAAGTCAGAAGGCATTGAAAATTAACATGGTAAGGTAGGCTAAGGATATTTTTATGCTCAAATTCCTTTACAATTACATTATTATAATACCTATTCTTGGCTTTCCTAAGACAGTTATCTAAAAATGAAATAGGATAACAATTTAGTACCAATATTCATGGTATTGCATAACTCTGAATCTAAAAATTCAGGACTGACAACTCTCAATGCTCAAAGAAACTTAGCAGAGAAAATAGAGGATTTAATCGAAGGATGATGGTCAGAATAAAAATGTACATAAGAGTTATTATTAGTAGGCTTGCGGTAGACTTTAAATTTGAACTGATTAGAGCATCTCCAAATTTTTAGATCCAGAAAAGATAGACTTCCATCATTATCTTTTTAAACTGTGAACTTAATAGATAGGACTAAATTGTTGACCCTACCAAGATGTTGACTTATTTCTTGGTAGGGTCAACAATTTAGTCCCATCTATTAAGTTCACAGTTGAAAAAGATAATGATGGAAGCCTATCTTTTCTGGATCTAAAAATTTGGAGATGCTCTAATCAGTTCAAATTTGAAGTCTACCGCAAGCCTACTAATATTAACTTTTATGTACATTTTTATTCTGACCATCATCCTTCGATTAAATCCTCTATTTTCTCTGCTATGTTTCTCTGAGCATTGAGAGTTGTCAGTCCTGAATTTTTAGATTGCGAGTTATGCAGTATCATGAATATTGGTACTAAATTGTTATCCTATTTCATTTTTAGATAACTGTTTTAGGAAAGCCAAGAATAGGTATTATAATAATGTAATTGTAAAGGAATTTGAGCGTAAAAATATCCTTAGCCTACCTTACCATGTTAATTTTCAATGCCTTCCGACTTTACTTAAAGCAATTGGCATTAATGTAGTTTTTAAGTATAATAATACTGTTAAATCATGCCTAATAAAGAATATCCCTGATAATAATGTTGGTTGTGTGTATTCGATCGGATGTACACAATGTAACTCAGTATACAGTGTGTCCGTAAAGTCATGGTGGGATTTTAAATAGCTATATTATTGCAACGAAACATGATAATGAGATGAAACAATGCCAAATTGAAGAACAACTCTCAAAGTTGTATCTTGTAGTTAGTCTAGGCTAAGCTTAACCTTTATCTCGTAGTTAGTCTAGGCTGTCCACATGCCTATGTTGAACATGAGCGTAATATCCCGAAAGTTAATGTGTGGTGTGCTCTAGCACGAGATCGAGTGATTGGCCCATTTTTCTTCGCGGAACCCACTGTGACATCACACAACTACCTCGCTATGTTGGAACATTTTGCAGTATCCCAATTTATTGACAATAATGTCATCTTTCAGCAAGATGGTGCTCCTCCGCACTATGCCAACGTTGTTCGAGAATTCCTTAATGAAAAATTTCCACAGAGATGGATAGGAAGAGGAGGATGGAAGCCATGGCCTCCACGCTCTCCGGACCTGACACCTTTGGACTTTTATTTGTGGGGTTACGTCAAGCAAAGCGTGTACAGTGTACCCATTAGGGATATTCATCACTTCCACGAGCGAATCACGGAAGCTATCGCATCCGTCACTCCTGATGTTCTTGGGCGTGTGTGGCTGGAATTGAATCACCGCCTAGATGTCTGCAGGGCTACCAGAGGAGCCCACATCGAACTACTTTAAATAAAGTTATTCTTTTAGAGTTGTTCTTCAATTTGCCTTTTTTTCATCTCATTATCATGTTTCGTTGCAATAATATAGCTATTTAAAATCCCACCATGACTTTACGGACACACTGTATATAGGCCAAACGGGTAAAACGTTAGATATTAGGGTAACAGCATAAATATGCTTGTAGAACAGCTAATAATTCCAATGCTTTGTTTAACCATATGTATAGATGTAACCATAGCATCAAGTGGGATAGTTCTAAAGCGCTTGTTGAAAACAGAGATATAATAGAAAGAAATATTCTCAAATGTGCATTTATTCATTTTAAAAACAATTTCAATAATAGTACGGGAATGTATAAAATTGACAATATCCTGTTAAAATTCCTTTTGCTTCTCATTAACTCTTGTTTAGTATGTGCTAATTGTTTTGGTTTCCACTACGTTATATATATTTATGGGCATCTTGCCTTCTATCTTCATTCCCCGATAAGGTGTAGCTCTGAATACATGAAAGCCCTTGGAATCATTTTTCTTTTTCCTTGTGGGTTTGCAGCATATATATATATATATATATATATATATATATATATATATATATGTATGTATGTATGTATAGAAACGACGTAAGTATAGAGGAGTGTTCTGCACACGAGGAAGAAAATAATAAACAAATGAAAAATAAGGCACCCGCCCGGGAATCGAACCCCTAATCTTCCATGTATGTGTCACACTTGCATGTAACAAGCATCACAGGCCATAACTGAGACTAGAAGAACAGTAAATGAAAACAGGTTGGTTCATATTAACACTTGAAGTAAGCTTATTTATAATCTTCTGTATTAATGATGTACTCAGTTAATTAACTGAACTAGAGAATTAAAACTAACACAAGTGTGATGTTTGTTATATAGCAAATGTGTAAATTCAAATCATCCCACAGTACTATGGTTAAGAGTTGAGACTGTTCTCTTTATATGATTTTAAACTATAAAACCTGTCCTTTAAAATGGTACAATCAGATTTTTTATATTCATAAAAGAAAACCATTTTAAAGTGCCATGAATTTCCCAATTTTTCTTTCAATAGATCACATATTGCAATATGTATTAATATTTCCTTGTATAATTTTTCCTATGCTTCATCTATGTAATATTTCTTTTTAAAAATAAAAAATACAATGTTTTAGCATTCAAATGATACCAGTTTCAATTCCCTTTAATTATTTTTCAATTTTGGCCTTGAGGTTAACATTTCCATGGAATGACCCACACCTAAATAAACTAAGTTAAAAATATGATGATGATTTGAAATAATTTAATGAGAGTAGAAATAATGAGGATAAATGTGACTGAAATCCTCTTTTGTTTCAGGGTAATGCCATTATAGGTAAAGAAACTGGGATAATGATGCCAAGCACTTCTGGAATAAACAATGAAATGAAAGTAGAAGAATCGGATCAAAGACTTCCATGGAATCTGTCTCAGGCAGGAGAGTTTGAAATGTCCAACACTGAAAATAAATGCAGTAGTAAAATCAAAACAAAAAAACAGCACTTTTTGCATTCTCAAATAAAAAGGTTTAAATGTTCTCACTGCACTTATGAAACTGAATTGAAAGGTAACCTGAAAATTCATTCATTGACACACAATGCAACAAAAATGTTTAAATGTTCTAACTGTTGTTATGAAACAAATCGGAAACATAATTTAAAAATTCATTTTTTAAAACATTCTGAAACAAAATTACTTAAATGTTCTGAGTGTTGTTATGAAACAAATAGAAAAAATAATCTAAAAGTTCATTTACTAAAACATTCTGGTGCCAAATTATTTAAATGTTCTCAGTGTAGTTATGAAACAAATCAAAATGGTAATCTAAAAGTTCATTTATTAAACCATTCTGATGCAAAATTATTTAAATGTTCTGAGTGTTATTATGAAACAAATAGAAAAAGTAATCTAAAAGTTCATTTACTAAAACATTCTGGTGCAAAATTATTTAAATGTTCTGAGTGTAGTTATAAAACAAATCTGAAACATAACTTAAAAACTCATTTATCAAAACATTATGGTGCAAAATTATTTAAATGTTCTGAATGTACTTATGAAACAAATCTGAAACATATTCTAAAAGTCCATTCATTGAAACATTCTGATACAGGTAGGAAGGGTAGACAGATAGGTACAGGTGAGGGTAGGAAGTAGGAGTCCCAGGGGACTGGAATGTAGCTAACTATGAAAGGGAAAAGATCTTAAAATACCAGAGACTCAAGCATGAAATACGGAGGATGTGGAATGTAGAACCCGAGATCATCCTGCTAGTGGTGGTAGTGACAGGAGCAGTAAAAAAATCTACAGTGGAGTTCCTGGACCAACTGCCCATAAGTATAACATCTGGAGATATTGCGATACAGCACCTCTATCTTACGCCTGGTACTAGGCTGTACCTAAAAATTCCTTAGGGTTAAGGTTTAACCCCAGAAGTAAAGAAACTTTTTCCAGCTGGAGTAGAAGAGAAAAAAGAAAAGGAAGCAAAATTATTGAAAATGTTCTCAGTGTAGTTATGAAACAAATCAAAAATGTAGTCTAGAAGTTCATTTATTGACGAGTCCCCTGGGTTGTGGATGTGGGGAGCACCCTACTGGGAAATCAGCAGGGAAGCCTCGAATACAAGAATAAGAGGATGTGGACAGCAGGAAAAGAAACAATGAACTACAACCTAAGAAGGAAAGCCAATGGCATGAATAGAGGTAATGGTGAGTCAGCCAGAGCCACTTCGCCCAGTCACACAGGTGTCAAAAGCCGAGTACCATGTGACTGTTATCAGGAGATTGGCAAACAGGGGAATGGTCTTAACCCTCCGAGCAATACCAGCCCTGGCAAAAAGGCCCAAGTCCAAACTACTGCCCCTCAGTATGGACGGGTTACACAAAATGAGGGGCAACCTCCACAAAGTGACATGACAGGGCTACCCCAGGAAGCCCCCATCTCACCCAACAACAAAAAGAAATGGACTAACTTCACCTACAACCCCAGAGGGGGTACCAGGACACAATGGTCAGTGGAGGAAAAACAAGAAATACTGTGGTATACCACCTATGCCACAAGTGAGCAGTTCCTGAAAAATGGAACCAGCAAAAGATGCAGAGAAATGCTAACAAAGAGAGGAGTGTTAGATAGGGAGAAGCTAGAAAAAACCCCAGACTGTCAGATCCACAGCACCAGTGCAAACATCAGACAAGGGAAATCAGAGATCACAAAGGATGAAATGAAAAAGATCAAAAGAGAGGTAGAAGAATATGTCCAAAAGGGAAATGAGAACACCATGAGTGAGTGGACATGGACAAAGGAGAGAAATCTGTACCTGTTAGAAAGCCTGTATATAGGGCAGATGATCCCAGAAAAAGAGAACAAGAGCGAACTCCTAAAATGGGCAATTGAAAGGAAGGAGTTTGATGAGAATGACTATGTGATATACAGGTTCCAGAAGCGGTACACAGACCATACAGTAGACCGAAAAAAGTGATCAGGCAAAAATATCATATCCTAAAGACAATCACAGAAAGAGGAACTGACCATGAGAGGAAACAAAGAGCCACACTACCAACATATGATGAGGCACAGAAAGCAAAAGAAAAGGCAATGTGGGTTGTACAGGAACAACTGGTAATAATTGCTGACACCCTGGAAGAACTAAGAATGAGCAAAGGGACAGTAGGTAGAGGGAAGAAACAAGCCCAAAAAAATGAAGTGGCTGAAACACCAGAAAGCCAAGTGAAACCATTAATAACAGAAAAAACAAAGGAGACAGCCCCAGAGGTACCATAGTGGAAACACCTCCCAGAGACAGCACAAAAGAAGTGGACAAGGATGCCTGCCCAGGGCAGGAAGAGGAGGGGGTGGAAGTGGAAATGAACCACAGGCACACAAACATCTTGCCACCCCCTCCACCTCCCCAAAATGAACCATCAGATGATGAGGGAGACTCTACATCAGGACCAGGCAATGATAGTGTGGAAGAGATAAACGAGGAGAGTAAGGAAGAGAAGGAGATGAAAAGGAGGATCCTAATCCACAGAGATGATGATGTACACCAGGAACTGAACCACAGAACACCACTGCCCAAGCTGAGGAACACCTATAAGGTCAGAAAATATATAGAGATAGCGAACAAGGTACTACCTGCAATAACACCACAAGAGAGTAACCTCACAGAATTAAACAGGTTATATTATGCAACAGCAGTCAGTGTAACAGAGATGGCAGGGGTAAAAACACGCATGCAGAATAACCAGGAGCAAAACCAGGGAAAGAATGGAAATGAGAGGAAGCCAAGGTGGCAGCAAAGACTAGAGAGCAGTGTAGGTAACCTCAGGAAGGAGATCTCAATCCTAACTACCCATATGAGGGGGGAAATAAGATCTGAACTGGGAAGGAGGAAGGTAAATGTATTAATCCAAAGAGAAAGACTGGACAATGAAAGAAAGATCAGACAAAGCATTGCCAGGAAAAAGGTAGACCTGTCGGCAAAGGCAAAAAGATTGGCAAGATATATATGCTTGGATAGAGAAAAGAAAAAAAATGAGATGTTTGAAGACAACCCAACAAAACTATTTAGAGAGTTAAAGAATGCCCAGATAAATGTAGAAAGACCACCTGAAAAAGAACAAGTGGAGCATTTCTGGAAGAACATCTATGAGAACAAAGTCAACCATAATGATGGTGCAGAATGGATTGGGAGCCTTTACAACAGCGAAAAGGTGAGAAACATCTCAGAGATGGACATGGACAGAATAACCATGAAAGAAGTTGAGAAGATAAAAAGCAGCAGCACCTGGAAAGCACCAGGCCCAGACATGATTAAAGTCATCGGGCCTATGTCCAAAGCTGGGCACTTGCGGTTTTTTTGCGGTACTGCGGTACCACCGCACTACCAAACCGGTACCGCATAACGCAGTACCGCAAAGGATCGCTGAAAGTACAGCCTGTACTTTCAGCGATCCTTTGTGGTACCGGTTTGGTAGTGCGGTAGTACCGCAGTACCGCAAAAAAAACCGCAAGTGCCCAGCTTTGCCTATGTCATACCCTTACTATCAGCCAGAACAAAAATCTTATACCCCCACTTATGTGGTGTACTTGGAATGTACTGTCTTATCCCACTATTGCCCTTGAATGGTACAAGCTGCTCATCTATGCACAAGTTTTGTATCATAGGAATTTGTTGAAACTTTTCTCTTAGATGGTCTACCATTGGACGCACTTTGAAAAACTTATCATTATGATTATTCATATTTGAGTTCAAGGTTGAGTTATCCACCATATGTAATTTTGATTTTATCTCTTCCCATCGATTATGACTCATAACATCTGATACAACATCCCTAAGAGGACCTAACTGATTGGACCAATGCATGTGAATACTAGGCAACTTACTGATAGAGAAATATATACATATACCCAACCATTGCTCTAGTTCCTTTTGATCCATATTGAGAAGCTTATTAGGGTTTGTTTGCACTGAATATAAATTGCTTTGTGTAATAAAACTATCTAACAACTCATCTGTAAAGAATCTGCGAAAGTATTCATTTGGTTGACGCAAGTCATCAGTCATCAATAAATACATGCTCTGGACCAAGATATTCATGAGTAGTTGTAGAATCTGTTGGACTGCCTTGTCACCATGATACACGGGAGGCACTTTGAGAAGTGTCACTCTATTGTTGAATCATCATCCAGAGAAACTACTACTTCAGTTGAGACTTCTTCCACAGCAGTAATATCCACCATTCCCTCAAGATTGATGTTTATAATTAGAAAAAAGCCTAAGGTTAGAAGAAGTTATTCAAATAATATCTAAATTTACTATTTTTTTATCTGATTGTATGCAATTTTAGTCCAAAATAAAGCCTACCTTCATCATTATCTCATTCAAGAACATAGTCTGGATCTACCACAGTATCATCATCTTCATCAGGCTCAGATCCACAAAAAAGCACTTTGCTTACGAAGCTCCCGATGAACCATTTACAGAAGCCTTAAAGAGGCTGGAAGTGAAATTTTTCAATGTGGTGGTGGATTGTGCCATTGGGTCAATAAATAAGAGATTCAAAACATTAGATGTGTGAGGGACATATTTGGAGTTCTCCTAAACTTCAACACAATGAACAAGGAAGACTTGTCATGCTAGTGTGAAAAGCTCTCGAAGATATTGAGCTCTGGAGCTGACTCTGACATTGATGGAAGAGAACTGGCCCTCGAAATTAAGAACTTGCCGACTTTACCTTCACACAACATGACTGCATTGGAGCTTCTCTCCTTCATTCACCAGAAGCAACTGGAGGAACTATACCCCAATCTCTGGGTTGCACTAAGAGGGTTGCACTAAGAATTGCCTGCACTCTACCTGTGACAGTAGCATCAGCCGAGAGGAGCTTCTCTAAGATGAAGCTAATTAAGAACTACCTCAGATCATCAATGGGGCAGGATCGTCTCAGTGGCCTTGGCATCATAAGCATCAACCAGGACATTGGCAGGGAGATTTCATATGATGATGTTATTGATGATTTTGCCCAGAAAAATTCTAGGAGGCAAAAATTTTGAAGATACAAACTGTTTTGTATAACTGTTAGCTATTACACGATTGTATCGTAGAGTTAGTAATTGTTTGGTAGTTGATAATTACATTATTTTTTTATACATGAAGAGCATTTTTTCTGTTTGTCTTCTGAAAGTACATATTTGTTGTTTTGGACATAAATGTGTCATTAAAATTGTTTCATAAATATTTTTTATTAACACAGCCATTTTTTGTGTGTGTGTGCTGAGGTGATGTAGTAAGACATGAGTTGGTGGATGGAGTGGGTGGGGCCTCAAATGGGTATACTGCTTCTTAACAACAAAATCATTGAAAGATGGATTGAGCTTCCACGACACGGCAAAATGAGTGTTATTTTCCCGTCCTTATGGCATAAAATTCCATATCAACTTCTTTTCAGAAGAATTGATGCATCAGCTTCTTGCCAAAAATACTATACTAACATGAATCTTATTTGTTTGTGAAATACACAAGTTTATTGTTTATCTCAAGTATGTTCACTTAATTTTAGTCTTTTTAACCATTGAAACTTTAAATATTGTATGTCAAAAGTTTAAAAGTCAACTATTCCTAATCATATTCTAAATAGAATCGATGAAAATTCAATCTTTATATGATAGAAAATAGGTTTTATCATTGAGGATCTCATCATTTGTTCAATTGAATGCAGTTTTCAATTCCGCCCTTGGCTGTTTCAAAACTGCCTGAGGACAAATGGAAACTAGATAGATGTCATTGAGATGCCAAGCCATCTTTAATTAATTTCAATCTTCATAATAATAATTCTTTAGTAATATTTCTTTATTAATAATTATTTAATAATAATTAATAATTCTTTAATAATAATTCTTCTTAATAATAATAATCATTCTTTAGGCCTATGGTTGTTTACGTGATCGTAAAAACAATGACAACTTTCAATACGCTATATTTTGTATAAAAATTTCAGGTAAGATTTTATGTATAATTTCATGAGTAATTTTATAATTTTTTTGGCCTGTTTTTGAACTTTGACTTTTTTTAAAACATGCTATTTATAGGTTATTATTTTTTCTCCACAATATACCTTTTTAAGTAAAAAAAAAAAATTTTACAAAAAAAAAAAATTTTGGAATTTAAAACAATTTTTTTTTGCTTAAATAAACTCTTTGGAGGGGGGGGTAAGAACCTACAAAGGACATTTTTTAAAAAAAGTGATTGGATCCAACAGCAGTCCAACTGCACCTAATCTGGAAAATTAGCTACCGCTCACCCCAGACCCCCTAGCTATTAGGCTTGTGCCTACGGCACTCGCAATTGGTTTTTGTGCTGATTTATGTTTTTAAATTTGTTTGCATGCTTAGATGAAAGTTCACCAATCGCCACTGTGTTATTATATATCCTCGCTTAAAGTGTGTATTTTTTTTTATGTATATAGATTTCTTCTGTACTACTATTATTATTTTGATTGTATATTTATTTCCCGAGCTGAATAAATGTATGTTAAATAATTGATTCCAAACAAACAAAAAATAATGTAGTTGCGTTTTATTATCAAGAGTATATTTATAAGCAATATTATTTGATTCAATGGTGCGCTGATGGGAAAAATATATATATATATAATTATTATTTTTTATGCATGTGTGTTTGGATAAATAATATATAGAGTAGGGCGGAGTGAAACAACTTTTTATTTCACATCTATTTGCCTCACTTGTTTTTGGTATATTAGAACATAAAAATGATGTATTCAGTCATTTAATGTTTGTAACTCAAACCATTTCTTGCATTTTAACATAAAAGCACATGGCAATCAGCCGGTTGTCCATAAATAAAAATATGCTCATAACATAAAACTAAGTGTTCTATCAAAAAAAGTAATTGAAGAAAAATGTTTTATAATGCAAAACTATACTTAAAAAGCACCATTGTGCATACAGTGTATTGAAATAAAATTGTATCTGGTCTCACTTGGTTGGATGCCGTAAATCAATTACAGTTGAATGCAAGATAAAACCCACTCATCTCAACTGTTATTATTTTTTCAGGAGAGGCATCAGATCTTTTTTGGTTTCAAGTGAGGGAAGCAGAGAGCAACTTTTTATTCTTGACCTAATAAATCCATCTCTTGATTCCTGTGATATTACTGATGCTGATACATCTGTAACCAACTTCACGGCTCTTTCAACGTTCTGTTTGTGAATGGGGTATTGCTCAACTTTGAAACATTTTGTTTTGTACTCAAGCAATTCTTCATCACACAATTTAGAAGTGAGAGGTGGTGCACTGATATCAATCCTATCCCAGATGATGATGTCTGTCCAATGTGGTGCTTTGAAGTTCAATTCTAGTGTATTGAAATAAAATTGTATCTAGTCTCACTTGGTTGGATGCCGTAAATCAATTACAGTTGAATGCAAGATAAAACCCACTCATCTCAACTGTTATTATTTTTTCAGGAGAGGCATCAGATCCTTTTGGTTTCAAGTGAAGGAAGCCACCTTTAAACCCAGTGATGACATTCGTACTGTTGCACCCTATCACCTGGAGATTCTGGTCTAGTGTCACTTCATTCAAGTAAGTGAACAATGATTCAGATACATCACTTGCTTTTCCAGATTTAGGGCTCAAATGTTATAATGTAATGTTATAATGTTTCAGACCAACAAAGACCCTAGGATCCACTCATGGCTGGTCTACCTAACTGTGTTTGTAATTGTGTATTGTGCATGTCTTCCGTGGTGGCGGAGAGGACCTACAATTTTACGTGGGTTCCGAACCACAAAGCCTTAATTTTACTACCTTAAACTATACCTGATCTATCAACATATGCGTCTAATCAATTTTTAAACATGTTTATAGACGTGCTACTAATTACTTCTACCGGCAAACTATTCCACCTATTTACTATTCTATGTGTAAAAAAGTTTTTGGCAAATGCTCTCTCGAACCTTCTATTTGTCAACTTACACCCGTTATTTCTAGTCCTATTATTTGAGATATTTCGAAAAAGCTATCTCTATCTACGTTATCGAACCCATTCATAATTTTAAAAACCTGCATTAGATCACCCCTTAGCCTTCTAGTCAAGAGTTTAGTCAATTTTAACTCCTTAAGCCTATCCTCGTACGAGTTTGACCTAAGCGACGGAATCATCTTAGTTGCTCGTCTTTGAACTCTTTCGAGTTTGGCTATATCTTTTCGCATATGCGAATTCCAAAATTGGATCGCATACTCCAGATGGGGTCTAACTAATGATTTATAAAGTGGAACTATAATATCAATCGATTTGTACTAAAAATTCTGAGCTATAAACCTAACACTTTGTTCGCTTTATTGACCGCTGCTGTACTTTGTTTCGCTACTTTTAAATCACCAGTGACTATAACTCGTAAATCTTTTTCCTGCTCTGCGCTTGTTAACTCCTTCCCTGACATACTATACGCAAAATTACCATTACGCAAACCTATGTGTAAAATTTTGCACTTATCGACGTTAAATCTCATTTGCCATGTGACTGACCAATCAACAATTTTATTCAGATCTTCCTGGATTTTACCTCTATCTTCGTCATTAATCACCCTACCACCCAGCTTTGTGTCATCCGCAAACTTTGAAACTCTACTGACTAAGCCAACATCTAAATCGTTAATATATATATAAGAAAAAGCAAGGGGCCCAATACAGAACCCTGAGGAACGCCATTCGCTACATTAGCCCAACATGACTCCGCTCCATCAACGACCACCCTCTGTTTCCTACCTCGCAACCACTTTTCTATCCAATTTATTACTACACCCCTGATTCCATGAGCCTTAGTTTTTTTCAGTGAGTCTTTTGTGCCGTACGGTGTCAAACGCTTTTTGAAAATTTAAATACACTACATCAACTGCCCAATGACTAGCGTAAATGTCAACCACGCTTTGAAAAAATTCCATAATTATTGATTCCAGTAGCTTACCTACAACAGACGTTAAACTGATTGGCCTATAATTTCTCGCCACACCTTTATCGCCTTTCTTAAAGATAGGTGTTACATTTGCCAACTTAAAATTATCTGGTACGCACCCCTCAGAAATAGACGCATTAAAAATCTTTGTTAGCGGCAAACCAATGCTATCTTTTAATTCTTTTAGTTGTATGGGATATATGGAATCCGACCCCGGTGATTTATGCATTTTCATTTTATTAATATAAGGCATTACCTTCTCTTCACTAACCACACTATTATCCAAAATATTACCATTATCAAAAGGTATTATGTCAATGACCGTAGGGATATTCGTTACATCTTCTATAGTAAAAACTGACGTAAAGAATTCGTTTAACAAGGTAGCCATTTCCTTGTTTTCAGAAACTAGATCTCCGTTAAAAATTTTCAACGGCCCCAAGACACTTTTTACTGGATTTCTATTGTTGATGTATTGAAAGAATCGCTTGGGGTTTTCTTTACCGTCACGAATTATGGAGATTTCAAATTCGCATGACTTTTTTTATTACACTTTTCGCTTAACGCCTTAGAAATATGTAGTTGTCTCGTAACCACAAATTGTCTTTATCGCACTTATGTAGCCTATAAGCTCTATCCCTACTCTTTATAATGTCTCCTACTCTAGAAGTAAACCACAAGGGCTTCTTGTTTACTTTCGCACACTTAATTTTGTACAGTACACATTCCTCATTTATAGTCCTAAGTACTGTTTCAAACAATTCCCACATTAGTTTTGCGTTGGAGATCCCCATTACGTTTTCCCAATTGACGTGTGACAATTTATTTCGAAATTTACAAAAGTCCGGGTGCTGGAAGTTAGGAATTTTAGTCGAGTTAGCTGGTTTCGAGTGACTTACTGAGAGGACAAACTCTACCATATTGTGATCGCTATTGCTTAATGGTTCTATTACTTGAAGATCAGTAATTAGTAGGGCAGTCAAAAGTTGACCGAAAAAATTAAGAAAGTTGACCTTACGAATTGAAAAAATTGACTTATAAAGTTGCCTTTACTTTCAATAATAAAAACGATACTTTAATTACTTATTCTTGCTCTTCTACATCAGTTGACCGATTGTGGTAAATTATGAAGTATTTGCCGACATTTTCTGGCAAAAAATTGCGATCCTTACTTAATAATTTATTAAGCATGGAGAAAGATCTCTCTACAGCGGCAGTTGTTGGTTGACATTGCAAAAGCTGACCGTAAACTGTTGGTGAGATTTCAGGTCTACTGAGGTTAATTATTTCACAAATACCATTTGTCTTGAGTCTTGTTTCAATGTATTGTTTGACTGAACACACATCTTCGCCAAGGTTGATAGAAGAAATGGTTTCATATGCCTCTCTAATGGTGCAATCAGATGCTTCCATCCTAGTCACTAAGCTAGCAATCAAACTATAATTCATTTTGATTGACATTAGTTGCTTTGGCAGTTTTTCATTAGCAACACTCTCTTTAGCCTTCTGAACAATGATTCCTTCATCTTCAAAATTTTCCACAATTGTCTTCACAGTTGGAAAATTGTCTGCATAATAAAAAGCAGCGTTCAGCCAGCTTGCCCAACGTGTTACAATCGGTTCTGGAGGAGTTCCTGTTTCAGCAAACAATTCCTTCCTTCCAGAACGGACATAACTGAATAAGACAAATACGAGCAGCGAAGTTGCCAGTTAACCAAAATGATGCCAATTTTTAGTTATTTTAATTATTTATTCCAAAAAATTGACTTTATTTACCTCATTGCTATTTTTTGACCTAACAGGTAAAAGTTGACTTTTGGTTGACCTATTAACTTTGGTAATATACCCCCTACAGGTGTTTTTATTGCATTTTCAGTCGTTTCAGCGAAAAGTGCCCCATAGGAAACAATTTGACTTTATTGACTTTTGACCGCCCTAGTAATTAGCCTATCATCCGTAGTTATTACTAACTCTAAAATACTGTCCAACCTCGTAGGTTCCCCAACCTTTTGGATAAGAAAGCTATCCTCGAGAAAATTAACTAAACGATTACCTTCCGCGTCTCCCTGCATTGTATCGTAATTCACGTTGGCGCAATTAAAGTCACCCATAACTAAAGCCTGCTCACTACCTATTATTCTCTTTAGTTCATGATATAACGCTTCGTCCGTATCAGCTGTTTGATTAGGGGGCCTATATATAACCGCAACAACAATTTTGAAAACGTTCAATTTAAGTTCTGCTATAGTCGAATCTATCGGTTCAGGAATTGTGTGCTTTACTTCTATAACGTTCGCAATATTATCTTTGATATACAACATAACACCGCCTCCTCGCCTACCTATTCTGTTTTTAACAAAAAGTCTACAACCTTTAATTTGATACTCCCCTACAAAGTCACGTGTTTCAGTGCTAAGCCACGATTCATTTATCGCAATTAAATCATAGTCATTACAAGCAATTAAAGAAAAAAATTCGTTTATTTTATTTCGTAGGCTACGAGCATTTAAGGATAGAATCTTCAAATTGTTTGTAATTGCGACACCTTCCCGAACGCAGGGGAAATTTGTGGAAATTACGCTGGGACCATTCGAGTTACGGCAGCCTGAAAAGAAGACACAGTATTATGAAATAGTCTTCCTAAACGCACAGCTCCAATGTCATTAAGATGAAGTCCATCTCCGAGGAACAAGTCCCTCCTGCCGTAGAAACTGTTCCAAAAATTCGTAAAATGCACTCCTTCCTGTTGGCAGAGACATTAGGTTATTGTTGATATATCGTATTTTACGCCTCATAAGACGCTACAAGTGGTAAGACGCACCCTATGTTTAGCAAAGAATATTTAGGGAAAAAAAATATTTCGAAGATTTATCAGCCTGACAAAATATATTCCAATAACTTTATTAAAAGAACATTAAACAAAGCAATAACATATGAGCCCTCAAGTGATTTTTGGAGACGTTTTTCTGGAAAAAAGTAACGTCTTATGAGGCGTAAAATACGGTAGGTCGCCTTGCTGTAGAAATCGCTACATTGGATAATTCGAGGAAGTATACCTGTTAAAACAATCTTATTAGTTTTTCCTTTAGTGTCTCTAGTATGTCCCTGTACCTAGCCAGCAGTTCTTCTGATCTAGAATTTAAAACGTTATTAGTACATAGATTTGGAGGCGGCGTTTTGCTGTACATTCGTAATTCCCTTAGGGCTATCGAGGTTAAGTTAGATTTTCCGGCAGCAATTAATGCGATCTGTGTTGAAGTTAGGGCGCGTAGTATTAGTTTTATTTTTGTTGTTGTTTATAGACCTCCCGTTCAACCCCTCGATATAGATACTAGATTTTACTCACTTCTTGGTAATTTTATTGACAATCGGAATAGTATAATTGTCGGAGTCTAACTGCCCTAATGTTAATTATGAGAATTTTACGGGTAATGAAGAGGGTTTGAGATTGGTTGAGTTTATGGACGATAACTTTTTACGACAGATAGTTACCGAACCAACACGCGGTGATAATATTTTAGATTTGGTGATGACGAACGGCGAAAATATAGTCGAAGGTTTAGAAGTAGGCGAGAGTTTAGGATGTAGCGGTCATCAAATTCTTAGGTTTAAGTTATTGATAGAAAACACCCAGGATAGTAACGTAATAGAAGTCCCTGATTTTCGTAGGGCTAATTTTGATAGTTTCGCGGATAGGATGAGAGTAGTGGACTGGGATAACTTATTTATGGGTAATGACACAAATTTGCGTTGGGTGGCGTTTAAAGAAAGTTTTAGGAATATTGAAAGGGAGTTTATTCCTCGTAGGCCCAAGCGCGCTAGTAATCGTGGTAGACCGAAGTGGTGGAGTAGGGAAATAGGAGAGTTTATAAACGAGCGTAATAGAGCGTATAGACTTAGTAAGCGTAATGGCCAGGTAGCTAACTTTAATAGATATATCGAGCTTAGACGTCAGGTTAAAAGATCAGTTAGGAATGCCAAGCGTAATTTAGAGATACTTATAGCTGCGGATAGTAAACATAATCCCAAAAAATATTTTGAATACGTTAATAATCGTAAGCCGGTAAAAAATAACATAGGCCCTCTAGTGGATGTTAATGGCGCTTTGGCTTCTGACGCTCAGGCGATTGCGGGTATTTTCAATAACTTTTTTGCGACAGTTTTTACCGTAGAAGACGTAAATAATGTCCCCGACGTGGATGATATCGTTCCATTTAGTAGCGAGACTATTTTGGATGAAATAACTGTTTACGAGGCTGAGATTGCGCATTATATTGATAGGCTAGAAGTTAGCAAGGCTCCAGGCCCTGACGCTTTTTATCCCAGACATTTGAAAGATTTGAAAGAAGTTATCGTAGGCCCCTTAACGAAGATCTTTAATCAGTCACTCGAAACGGGGATTATTCCTGAAGACTTTAAATTAGCTAACGTCACGCCTATTTTTAAAAAAGGCGACCGCGCGGTAGCTAGCAATTATAGGCCCATTAGCTTAACGTCAATTGTAGGTAAACTTTTGAAATCCGTAGTTAGGGATCGTATTATCGATCACTTAGAAAGTAGAGATTTGATTAATAGTAGTCAGCATGGGTTTCGACGCCATAGGTCTTGTTTAACTAATTTGTTAGAATTTTATAACGAAATAGTGCGCGAATACGATAGGCATAGAGCAGGTGACGTTATTTATTTAGATTTTAAAAAGGCGTTCGATACAGTTCCGCATAGGAGACTAATTGCGAAGGTTAAAGCGCACGGTATACGCGGTCAGGTAGCTAACTGGTTAGAAGAATGGCTTCGTGCTAGGAGACAGAGGGTCGTAGTTAATGGTAGTGAATCAGGGTGGTTAGATGTCGGTAGCGGTGTCCCACAGGGTTCAGTGTTAGGCCCATTGCTATTCGTAATTTACATTAACGACATAGATGTAGGATTGACTAGTAACGTGTCAAAATTCGCGGACGATACTAAAATAGGCGGTAAGGTTGTTAACGAGGACGATAGAAATAGGATTCAAGACGATGTAAATAGGATTATGGAGTGGACAGATAAGTGCAGATGCAATTTAACGTAGACAAATGTAAAGTTTTGCATATAGGTTCTCGCAACAATAATTACGTGTATACGATGGATGATAGGGAGTTAGCGAGCGTTGACGAGGAAGTAGATTTAGGCGTACGCGTATCTAAGGATTTAAAGGTTAGGAACCAGTGCCTGGAGTCTTGCGCAAAAGCTAATAGGATGTTAGGCTTCATAGCGCGTAATTTCGAATTTAAATCGAAGGATATTATATTGCCCCTTTACAAGTCCCTAGTCAGGCCTCATTTAGAATATGCCGTTCAGTTTTGGTGCCCGTACTTGCGTGAGGATATTGATAGGTTAGAAAGGGTTCAGCGTCGTGCCACGAAACTTATTCCGTCATTGCGCAATAGGCCTTATGAAGATAGGATTAAAGAGTTAGACCTGTATTCACTCGAAACTAGAAGATTAAGGGGGGAGCTTATTGAAGTTTTCAAAATCGTTAATAACATCGATAACGTAAATTTTGATAAATTGTTCACTTTCGATAATAGTAATACTCGCAATAACGGATTTAAGTTGCGTGGCAGACGTTTCATTGCTAATATCGCTAAAAACTTCTTTACGTTTAAAGTAATTGATAAATGGAATAATCTTCCCGCGTCAGTCGTTCATTCTACCAGCGTTAATATGTTTAAGAACCGTCTTGACAGACATTTTAAAAATGTTAACGTTGTTTAAAATTAAATAAGAAAGTTAACAACAGGAGCTCTGGTGGTGGTGCTCGAGGATGAGTCTGTTGACGATGAATGCCAGCTTGTGACATGCCAGCGTGTGATGCCAGCAATAAAAAAAAAAAAAAAAAAATTAGACTAACACGAACGTAGATGTAGCTCGTAGCGTAAACTAACCCACTTTTTGTTTAACTTTGCCTACTTTTTTTTCTTCTTTCTTTGCATGTCTGTAACTCTCTTTACTTGCATGTTTGTAGTTTGCATGGTATGACAGTGAGTTAAGACTGTGTTTGCATGGTTTGTAAGCATTCTTATTTTACTTCTTTTCATCTTTCACCCCCCTCCTATTTTCTCCGACTATTTTTCTGATTTGTCGGCAGTGGCCGGCGGATGATGATGGTGAGACTTTTTTCCTCTTTTTCTGAATGAATGTTAACCCACGAATGATAGGTGTTGCTCCTTACTTAACCCCTTATTCTCCTCTTTTCTCTTAACCCCCTACTCTTTCCTTTCTCTCGGGCTAGCATTAGAGTGGATCTTAGGGTCTTTGTTAGCCTTAGCTTCTGTAGATCTGTAGATACGTTGTCTCCTCAGAGATACTGTCTGTAAAATGGTCAACACTATTAGTTATATCCTCCACCCTTGCACCAGGGTAGCAGTAACGGCGCCTACGACGAGGGTTTCTCCCACAGAATTCTTCGAGCTGCCCTCGAACAATGGAGTTGCCAACGAGTCGTATTTCCGGTTCAGCATTTTCGAAACCTAAAACAGAAAACTTATTGTTTGTTATTACTGGTAGACAAGTCTTAGGTTTTCTCAATGGGGCTCCATTACGCACTTGAACGAAGGGTTGGGAACTAGGGGAAGAGAGAGGGCTATTAGTGCTATTTATATTATTAGTAGAAACTGAGGCAGGAGGGGTCATAACTGGAGTCTCAAGGGATTCTAATTTTGCCGTCAGGAGCATCACGCTTTCTTCCAGCCTCACTCTGGCCTCCCTCTCACATTCTAACTCGTTCCTCAGGACTTCCATGCTTGAGCACCACCTGCAAACTAACTGTTCATTATTATTAGCCATTGTAAAGCATAAGTGGCAAATTTCCCTTCACAGCGACTGTAAGTACTTGACGGGGGTGCCATGCTCTTAATTAGTTAAAAAACAAAAAATGAGCGTTTGGAAATTAATAAATTACAATGTAGGTCTACCGCGTGCTTATTGCGCCATCACCTGCCCAAACCCGCAAAAATGTGCCTGAAACGCAGAAACAGGTTCTTGTAACAAATTTATACTAAATGAATATATAATGAAGATACCGACGAAAGCTCTGTAAATGAAAAAGTATTACTAAAACTTATCTGTCCGCTATTCGACCGACTGTTTTCTTTCCGTTTTTCTTTTTTCCCATGGTGGGTGACCACACTCTACTTGATCTCCTGAAGGAAAGGAAAATGAATCTTATGAAAGCACGTTTTCTGATAGATTTGAAAAAAACAAAAGGCAAACCAAGGGAACTTCAACCTTATGAAACCTCTTGTAGTAATAGATTTGGGAAACAAACAAGGCAAGCCACGTGCACTAGCCTTGGTTTAATCAAATAATATATTAATGAGTAAAGTCAATAAATGAAATATATTCGTTAATGAATGATTAGTAACACCAAACACTATTTTTTTTAAAGACACTTCAACGAAAACCACTTATTCAAATGGTAACACTGGACACTCGATAAAACACGTCTGTTCACAAGGAAAGACTGATCACAACTGTTTCAGTTTGACTATGATACTCTATAAAATGGATGTTCATTAATTATATTTCCTCTCTCTTATTTAATCAATTGCTTTATTAATATTTTTAGATGTTCTCCCCCTCTTGCCGGGCTCCGGGGATTTAGTCCAGCTTCTCCTCCCTCTCGGCGGCCCTGGATCTACCATGGATATCTCCTACGATTTCACACTCAGAACGATGGCATCCATGCCATCAGCAACCGTTAAAGGAGTATGCAGTCTTCTCACCAGTGGCATGGTCTTCGCTTCGACCATCCACCCAAAAAACACGACTGGTGACCTTAATGGCGACTTCCCCCGTGTTGCAGGCATGTTTTAATACACTCCGGTCTGTTGCTGCAGATGTACGAACCAGTAAATAGCCTTATGCCAAAAACTGCGTGGGTTGTTTCTGTGAATGACGGCTAGTGTATCTTTAGGCATGAAGTTGTTAATGAACACAGTAAAACACAATGAGGCGATCGTGGTTGCGGCTTGTAGCGGGTCGCAGTTGAATCGGACTATATACTAGGGGCACTCATTATATTTTGCCCCACCCTTTTCTCTTAGCTAAATAATAGCTTTTGGCCCGTAGGTTTGAACTTTCTGCGCTTCACATAACTGGATTTTTCCAGGTTGAACCTCCCCTCCTTTTATAAAGCCACTTTTAAATGCCCTTGTATAAAACCGATGGTTAACACAGTTTCGAAAATGGCGTCTGACAGTGATGTGCGTCGTAAACAGAGAGCTGTTATCGAGTTCTTAATCTCAGAGAAGGAAATGAAAATATTCATAAACATCTACAAAACGTTTACGGAGATGCTGTTGTTGATCGAAGCACAGTTGGACGCTGGTCTGAACGTGTGAGATCATCGGAGAGAGGGAGAGCCTGCCTCGATGATGAGCTACGCAGCGGTCGCCCGGCATCGGCTGTAACATCTCACACTGTGAAACGTACTAACAGCATCATTCGATCAAATCGGCGAGTCACATACAAGGAGCTATCACTGGAGGTTGGAATTAGTGAAGGTAGTGTGAATACGATAATTCAGCAACTGGGATACTCAACCGTGTGTTCATGGTTTGTTCCTCGCGAACTGACTGAAGATCACAAAACCCAAAGAAAAGAAATTGCTTCCGAGTCGTTGGTTCGATACGAGACAGAAGGGGATGACTTCCTTTCACGAATTGTGACTGGGGATGAGACTTGGGTACACCACTTTGAACCTGAAACAAAACGCCAATCCATGGAGTGGCATCATGCAGACTCCCCACGCAAGAAAAAGTTCAAAATGGCTCCCTCTGCAGGAAAGGTTATGGCCACCATCTTCTGGGACATGAAAGGGGTGATTCTGGTGGACATTATAAAGAAAGGACAACAATCAACTCAGAGGCATATACTGCTACCCTACAGACTCTAGAGACGTATAAAGCAGTTCGACCGGAGAGAAAACTGGAAGACGTCCTTCTCTTGCACGATAACGAGAGACCACACAAGAGTTTGCAAACAAGAGAGTCCATCATAAAAATGTGCTTGACTGTGTTACCCCACCCTCCATACAGCCCGGATCTGGCACCTTCAGACTTCCATTTGTTTGGGCCAATGAAGGATGCTATTCGTGGAAGAAAGTTTCAGAGTGACGATGAGGTTGTTGAGGAGGTTAAGAGGTGGCTTCAGCGGAACCCAGCGGACTTTTACCAGCAAGAAATAAAGGCCCTTGTTTCGAGGTGGAGGAAAGCCGTAAAAAAGGATGGAGACTATGTGGACAAATTAAAACGTGTAAAAAAGGTATGTAACTATTTGTGTACAAAATTTCTGGAACTTACAAGGAAACATGGAAAGAAAAAAAAAGGTGGGGCAAAATATATTGAGCGGCCCTTTAGAAGGATTTCTAAAGGCCTAGAAACATACTCTACTGTAAGTACGCGTACGCCATTCACACAATAACGCTCACATTCATCCGCTATATTGTAAGGATTATCTTCATTAAAACTGTTGTAGTACCTCTCAAAATCTTCACGCTCACTATCACTCATGTTGACATAGTCAAAGTAATGTTTTGGGGTGGCAGTCCTAAGTAATTTAAAGTTTCGCTAGTAAGGAAAGTGTAAGGGAAATACCCATTTGAAATTTCGGCGGCTGCGCTTATCACCTTGGGTAGCTTGGCTAATTTACAAGGTGTGAATAACAAAGTGTCTTTAAACTGAAAATTACCTCTTATTCGACGTTCATGCACTCGTCGCAGTGTGTGTGGCTTACAAGTAGATGTGGGATAACCTCTTTGGTTTCAGCATCCGTGTATATCTCTATATCGTAGTATACAGTTATACAAGGTTTATTTTTAGGCTGGGCGTGTTTCATATAGCATACATGCTTTATACCATTTGCCTTACATTTCTCATGGCATGTAGAACAGTGAATTTCATCACATTTATGCGTGAATTTCCCACAATTGTCCATCATATGAAACATGCCGCATTTGCAGATTCTCATCTTCTTGCCCGTACCATTCATTTTTGATTTATAAAATTCAAAAGAGTTATTATTGAAAAATGTGCCTCTACACATTACAGTCCCTCTTCAAAGCTTCAACTACACGACTTTCACATTTGGAGCTTTTACACTGCTCACATACCATGTGGAAATCCTTACAATGTTTCACTTTATCATCTGCGAACTCGAGACATCCCTTACACAAATCATGATGCCATCCATATTTTCAACTTTTATCATAACTCGCGTAAAAGTCCCTTATATTGCGGATGGGGAGATACATTGTCCCTGACAGCTCTAAAATAAGTAGATGTCTTGTACGGTCTCTCACACTGCTTTTAGAAACATACACAGTCCTACGACGATCATCCATTCCAAATACAACTATACGAACATTCATTTCCTGCTCCACCTTTCTCAACTCTTCACTGCCCATATTATCAAGCATGAGCTTGCAGTCTGTGGTCAGTTTATGAGCACGCTGCACAACCGTCGGCAACAAAATTTTTCTGGCCCATGCATTTAGTACAGTAAACATATGAGCTAAGACTACTGCTATAAAGCCGCAACCACACTCAGAGTTTATATGCTGTCTGTAAATAGCCTGAGAATTGAAGTTAAGCGTATAAGGTGTGACCGTATGTCCCGCAACACAATACGTGGTCAATATCTATCGTGAAGTTGTTCATGTTGAATGCTATGCTACTTTGAGAGACCTGCACTATACGACCCAAAATGTAGTCTACATCCACAGCAGCCAAGCGCCTGTAGGGTATTACTACCCAAAAATCATCTATATCTTCGTCATCTGATCCGAACCCAAAGGACAGTCGCGTCCTGGCTTCATGTCCTTCACTGTTTTGAAGGGCAAACTCCACAATACGTTCGACTACACGTCGCAGTCCGTGTTCAATGCCGCTGCTATACATGGTTCGCAGGTCGACCCTGACTACGTACCGGTTTCTAGTCAGGGCTGGGGTGGGGGTGACGGTGCGAACCAGCTCGAATGTTATGCTACTGTCTACAGAATGAGAAGCTGCTATGGAGGGTACGGACGGTATTGAACAGGAATAAGGGGGCACAGTTTTATTTTTAGAGGGAACTACTGTGGGGGCTGTGTCGTAAGACGTAGAGGGTTGGGGCTCTATTACTGTGGGTCTAACATCCGACCCACTCCTGGCGTGCTTTACACCTGACGAGGAAGGCGAATCATCAACTTTGTCATGCACCCGCTTTCTCCTCGAAATGTCGAGTGGGGGTTCTACAGTGGTCGCTGCTGGGGGTTCGCTAGCGGGGATGGAGTCTGTAGCCTCAACAAAAACTACACTGCTATCAAGCTTATTGAAGTTTTCAAAATCGTTAATAACATCGATAACGTAAATTTTGACAAACTGTTCACTTTCGATAATAGCAATACTCGTAATAACGGATTTAAGTTGCGTGGCAGACGTTTCATTACTAATATTGCTAAAAACTTCTTTACGTTCAAAGTAATTGATAAATGGAATAATCTTCCCGCGTCAGTCGTTCACTCTACCAGCGTTAATGTGTTTAAGAACCGTTTAGATAGGCATTTTTAAAAATATTAACGTTGTTTAAAATAAAAAAAACAATTAGTAACAGGAGCTCTGGGGGTGGTGGTCGAGGATGAGTCTGTTGACGATTAATGCCAGCTTGTGACATGCCAGCGTGTGATGCCAGCAATAAAAAAAAAAAAAAAATTGACTAACATGAATGTAGATGTAGCTCGTAGAGTAAACTAACCCACTTTTTGTTTAACTTTACCTTTTTTTTATTTTTTCTTATCCTCTCCTTACTTGCATGTCTGTAACTCTACTTGCATGTCTGTAGTTTGCATGGTATGACTGGGAGTTAAGACTGTGTTTGCATGGTTTGTAAGTGTTCTTATTTTACTTCTTTTCATCTTTCACCCCTCTCCTATTCTCTCCGACTATTTTTCTGACTAGTCGACAGTGGCCGGCGGATGATGATGGTGAGTCTTTTTTCTCTTTTTCTGAATGAATGTTAACCCATGAGTGATAGGTGTTGCTACTTACTTAACTCCTTATTTTCTTCTCTTAACCCCCTACTCTTTCCTTTCTCTCGGGCTAACCTTAGAGTGGATGGGGATGATGGGGATATGCTGCTGGCACAGTATCTCATCCTCATCATCATTCACGGTTCTGAGGAAGAAGGAGAAAAACAAGACTGTAAAATATAAGGAGCATCACTTTAAATTTTATCATATTTTGTAAATGTTCCACTTAAGAGTATGACGTGTTAGAGAAGGATTCTGTCGAAAAATTCAGGGTTAATATTCGTTTTTTGACCCAGTCACACCCAGCTATAACAGCAATATATATTGAATAACCAATCAAAGCTGAATAAGAAAATATATATTATCTTGTGCAAATTTGTATAAAATGTACTTTTTTTTAAAAAATATCTTCTACTTTCTAATATGTATGTATATAAATTTCGGTTGGTTTGTTTATTTGGGCTACCTTTTTTGGAGATTTTTCTTGGCTTTTTTTGGCTACTTTCTGTTTCTGGTCAGTGTGGTGGTTTTCGTTCTACTGGTATGACGTGTGAATCTTGTGAACTTGATTTCGAAGACCTAATCCGCCTTGTTGGCCTCGATGAAGATAAAAGTTGATGTTTTTTCCAATCACGGCATAATTCCGACATCCGTGATTTGCCCTAAATGTAATACTGCCTGTATTTTAAGACAAGACTCGAAGGTGTTTAGGTGCCGTAAAAAAAATGGAAGGATGTGAAATCGTGGGTTTTACGTGCTGGGAATAGACGTCCTCAGTGGCGGTCCTAGCTTACATGACGCCCTGGGCGAACCTCACCTTCAGCGCCCCCCCCCCCTGTTCGCCAACACACACACATTCGAATCCCCCCAAAATAAAGGACAGACATAACTCTTTCACAAAATAACTTTTTATTGGACTAATTGTTGGAACTTCAGAACCAAAACAAAGACTCAAATTTCTGAATTTTACAAATCCTTCATCACGTAAATAGAATAACTCACTTAAGAGAATGTAATTATGATACTATGAACAGGAAAAATACAAATTAAATTGCACAACTGCCATAAATAAACTAGAGAATCAAATTTCTAAATTGTACAAATGCTCTATCACATAAATAGAATAAGACACTTAAGAGAGGGTAATTATTATGCTACACTTTGAACAAGAAACAAAATAAATTGCACCACAGCACAACTGCCATCTAAAGCCTGACTCTTCTTACCTTCCTTGATGCAAAGTCATTGATCTTTTATTATTTATTTTATTTTATTTTTATTTATTTCTTTATTTATTTATTCTTATTTTTATTTTTATTTTTTTTGCAGGCGTTCATGCCGCCCCTCCACAAATGCCGCCCTGTGCGGCTGCCCATATTGCCCATATGAGGAACCGCCACTGGACGTCCTCATTACCGGCAGAACATCCTGACGATTCTACAGTTCTGCATCACTTCCTTACTGCAATTGCAGAACTATATCCTCCAAAATAAGGTGACTGGTTAGGTTAGGTGGTTAGGCTAAGTTAGGTTAAGTTGTGTTTAGCACGAATGCAAACTTTTCTGGTCGATTTTGAGGTGTTTTGCACGAATCTGCCATCCGTTTCCTGTGCAAATGCGTAGTTTTCGAGATGACGATATCTCGAAAACTACGCATTTGCACAGGAAACGGATGGCAGATTCGTGCAGAGCACCTCCAAATTGACCAGAAACGTTTGCTCTCATTATAAAAAGAGACTGGGTCAAAAAACGAATAATTACCAAATTCAGGTTCACGAGTCCCTCCACATGCATTATATCCGGCCCTACAGGATGTGGAAAAATTGTGTTTATGCTTAAAATCATTAAAGATAAGGGGAAGATATTCTCAAATTTTGTGCATAAAGTCATATGGTGCTATTCGACATACCAGCCTGTATTCAACGAGTACCAAGATGATATTTTGTTCCACAAAGGTGTTTATGATGTTAGTTCGTTGAAGGGCAATGAGCACACGGTCATTGTAATTGATGATCTCATGCTAAAAATGGATAAAACGTTTGCCGAGACATTTGCAGTATTCTCCCACCATCTTAACATAAGCGTGTTCTTCATCAATCATAACCCGTACCCGTTTTCCAAGAATAGATACATGCGTGATGTATTGCTAAACACGCAATATCTAATCTTATTCGCACAACGTAGAGATGTGGCGCAAATTGGAGTATAGCCAGTCAAATGTTTCCGAATCAGCGTAAGGAGTTTTTGGAAGTTTATGAAGAAGCTACAAGCCAACGTTACGGATATTTGGTTGTGACCTTCACCCGCGAAATACGTTTAGGGTGCCTCTAAGAACGAATATATTCCCAAACGAGGCTGAAACGGTGTATATCCCAGAATGACAGAGGTTAAAGAAATACCATGAATTAATAAAAATCTAACATCGACTGCCACGGGCACTGCAACAGCTGTTTGTTAAATATATCGACTCCGACTTTTTAAAATGCATCTCTGAAATCTGTCTTAACGTTATAAATTGTATTGTAACAATGAAATCCCCTCAGAAGGCTCGCTTACGTCGTTACAAGAACATAATATGTGTACTCGCTCTTAAAAGTCAAACTATGGGAAAGAAAATGCGAATTATTGTACAAAGAGGGGGCTCATTCCTACCCATCTTATTTTCAGTTTTGGGGCCTTTACTGACTAGTTTAATATAATGAAGAAAGTAGTCGTGATTCCACACGAGGTGTATGCTTCACTACAAAACTCAAAGAGTCCAGATACGTTCTAGAACCCCGTAAAAGCAGGCTTAAGAGAATGGAAAGCGAATTGTTAGACCTATTAAACAGTGAAAAGTCTCCTGATGAGAAAATAATCTTATACCAAGAAGTTCTGCAGAAATTTATTCATGAGTACGAAAATTATAAGAATCCGACAGAGGTCCTCATAGTTATTAGACACAGCGCTGATGACGTTGAGCGTGGCGGCATAGGACCTGGGACCGAGGCTAGCGACGAACAGTCAAAAAACAACGGGGTGACCCAGCAGCATATCGAGCATGTATTAAAAAGCAGGTCTCCCACATACATTGAGGAGAAAAGGTTTTAAGTCTTTATAATCTATTGAGTGATGATCCCGTTATACAATGGACCGATAGACTCTCACCAACAAGATGGGAACATATTAAAGCAAGACCACAGCAAAAAAATGTCCCGAAAACACTGATAGGTAATCTGAACAGGTTAAAAGACTTGGGACAAGCCTCGCATGCACCACAGCTGAACGCGCCTTCGCACCCAGCGAAGGAGAGTAACATCTCTGAAGAGGAGGAAGAAGAGACCAAACAGCAACGGTCAACACTATCCGCGCCCCTCTAAAATACGCACATTGCTAATCTATTAAGAAAACGTTATTATGACATTTCTAACCCAGTCTCCTACGGTGGCGTTAATGGACTGTACAGCAAAGCTGGGCACTTGCGTTTTTTTTGCGGTACTGCGGTACTACCGCACTACCAAACCGGTACCGCATAACGCAGTACCGCAAAGGATCGCTGAAAGTACAGCCTGTACTTTCAGCGATCCTTTGCGGTACTGCGTTATGCGGTACCGGTTTGGTAGTGCGGTAGTACCGCAGTACCGCAGTACCGCAAAAAAACCGCAAGTGCCCAGCTTTGCTGTACAGATGCGTTTATAATAAGGGAGTAGAGAAAAAAGATGTTGAGAGGTTTCTGCGGGAGCAGGATGCTTATACACTTCATAAGACGGCGAGAAAAAGGTTTAAAACAGCCAAGACAACAGCAGCCTCGGTTGATTCTATCAGATTGTAACACAAATTCTGCTCGATTAGAAAACGAACGATAGATAATAGAATAACCTCAAGATAATGTGAAATAGTTTTAGAAATGTTGCAAAATACACGCGGCGACAGGTTCGCACAGGTTTTATCACGATACAGAATGATACAGAATGACTTAGGCTAGTGTAGGATTAGGCTAATGAATATTTTCTCTGGTGTTTTTCAGACAGTTACAACGCCACCCCTACGATATTACAGTAATTGAAAAAACATGAAGCCCACAAAAGAGCATATTTGACGTGTGTAGGAGATGGTTTGAGAAGTTCAGAAATGGAGACTTCAGTCTGAAAGATTATCAACGAACAGGACGACCAAATGAGTTAGATGAAGAGATGCTGAAAGCAACAGTGGAGGAAAACCCAACGGTAACTGTAAGAGAACTTGGCCTGCAACTCGGCGTTAGCCATATGACCACTCATCATCATTTGAAGCTGTTAGGAAAAGTAGTGAAGATTGGAAAATGGGTTCCGCATGATTTGCCACAAGTGAATCTTCAACATCGAATCGATATCTGCACATCACTGCATTCTCGGCAACTGCAGGCACCGTTTTTGAATCGAATCATCACTGGGGATGACAAATGGGTCCTCTATAACAATAATAAACGTTGACATCGGTGGCTTAGCCGTGAAACAAAGCCTGAACCTCAGCCAAGGAATGGACCCCATCCAAAGAAAATCTTGCTATGCGTTTGGTGGGATATGCAAGGAATTATTCATTTTGAGCTTCTGCCAGATAACCAAACAACCACAGCTGAAGTCTACTGCCAACAACTCCAGCGACTGAAGATGGCATTACAAGAAAAATGTCCTGCATTAATTAATCGCAGAGGTGTTCTATTCCATCAGGATAACGCGCGCCCTCACATTGCTCGAATCACCACTGCCCAGTTGGAGGCATTTGGTTGGGAAAAAAATGCTCCATTCACCTTATTCTCCGGACGGACATCGCACCTTCAGACTACCATTTATTCAGAAGTCTGCAACACCACCTAGATGGACAAAAGTTGCAATCCAGGGAAGCTATCGAAAACGAAGTGATCGCTTTTTTTTTTTAACTCGAAACCAAGGAATTTCTTCGAACGTGGCATAAAAAAACTTTTCTACAGGTGGGAGGAGGTTATAGAAAAAGAAGGGACTTATATTGATGATTAATTTGTCAATATGTCATTTAATGTTTGTTGTGAATAAACTAAAAGTTCGAGTAAATTTGTCCTTATAAGTCCTTTAATTTTTGTTCTGAATGAACTAAAATTCGAGCAGAATATATGTCACAACCTTATATTTGGCAGGCGGATTTAACAGACATGCAGAGATATTCATGTATAATGAAGGCTACCGCTACATCCTATTTATAATAGATGTATTCTCTTGATATTTGTGGCTAATTCCCGTGAAAAATAAATCGCCTGAAACAGTTGCTAAAGCCACCAAAGCGTTGATGTTGAAAGAAAACAGGATTCCTGGTTATTTTTGTACGGACATGGGGAAAGAATTTATAGGCCGAGCTTTTCAGAACATGTTGGCAGAGTTTAATATTAGTTATTACACTAGCAATTTTATACATAAGGCATCTTTAGCTGAAAGAGTTCAGCGTACCATAAAGGAGCGCATGCATCGTTATTTCACACACAAAAACACACACACAATTTAGGGTGGATCGATTTTACATTTTTTTCGATTTCCATATTCTAATAGAGACTAAAACTTGCGCATGCATGAGAAAATAGCCTCTGCAAAATCTTAGCTTAATAGGTAATCATCTTCTGCCCCCGGCAGAGCGATGAAAATCATATTTTAGTAGTCAAAAACGTATATTTCTTATAATTTTTAAAATATAAAATTTTGCGTGTGTTATTTCATGCCTAAGCAACGATATAAATGCTATGGGAAATATATAAATGCATTATTTAAGACAAAGAGCCGATCTGAAAATATGTATAAAATATACATATTTTAGGATCGGCTCTTTGTCTTAAATAATGCATTTATATATTTCCCATAGCATTTATATCGTTGCTTAGGCGTGAAATAACACACGCAAAATTTTATATTTTAAAAATTATAAGAAAAATACGTTTTTGACTAAAATATGATTTTCATGGCTCTGCCGGGGGCAGAAGATGATTACCTATTAAGCTAAGATTTTGCAGAGGCTATTTTCTCATGCATGCGCAAGTTTTTGTCTATTAGAATATGGAAATCGAAAAAAATGTAAAATCGATCCACCCTAAATTACAGATACATAGACATTCTGGATTCGCTGGCCTCATCCTACAACCGTTCACACCACCAAGCGATTGAAACAACACCTAACGAAATTTTAGAAAGAGGTACGCACACAGAACGTGAGGTGAGAAAAGATATTCGTTGAGTGCCACCACGCTATAGGCATTTCAAAATCAGTGATTATGTAAAGCTGTCGCGTTCGGGGAAAAAATTTGCGAAGGGATTTGAGCAAGGTTGGACACGTGAGATTTTTAAACTTACGGCTATGAGACCTAAAGACGAGGTGATGCTGTATTACATTAAAGATTGAATGGAGAAGAAATTGCAGGGGACTTTTACAGCGACGAGCTGCAGAAAGTGACATTTAATTTAGGAAAAAAAGTGCTTAAAATTTAAAAACATTTTAGGAAGCAAAGTTTTAGGAAAGAGAAAGTTGTATCTGGTAAAATGGCTGAAGTACCCAGAAAGCTTCAACACCTACATAAAAGTTGATGCAATGATGAAGCTTAAAAAGTATACAACATGGCGCCTAACCACTTCTCCATCACACTCCCGTCCTCTTCTTCTCTGTTTGTACATCCTAACAACACCCTGGCCAAACTTGTAACAGAACACCATGGATCCATTGAATTGGGCCTTGAATCATATGATGTAGGAATATGTGAATTTCAGTTGGCTACCAAGTTTTTAAGTATTGATAATAAAGAACCCGTTTTTACGGTTCTTAGAAACCGTGATGAGTGAGAAAAGGCCGGAGTAACTCGGGACGATACCATGCGCTCCACCCGGAGTGGGGAGGCACAGTACTACACTACAGAAGTAACACTTAGGACCGGGTCAATATGACACAGCCGAAGATGTTGCGAGAGATTCAAATGGTAGTTTGAAAAGTTCAAATCTTACGGCTGATTTAGTATACGAAATCGTAAGCAAAGATACCCCGATGTATACTTTGACTCGAAAATCAAAGGCTAACAGAAATATTAAAGACAAAGGGCTGTTCAAAATTATAACCTAGGGCAGATATGGGGTAGGCTTCCAAAGAGATACTTTTCATGAATCACAACATGACCTGTGCAACTTATTGTATCAGCTGAAATTGGAGAAACTGAACAATGGAGACCCTCCCCCGGACATGCTATATTTACAGCAATATCGTGGAACATCAGTTTGTTGGGGATACCCAGGCGCGCCTGCTGCGCATCGTCCACATTCCCAATCATAGATGAAGAAGCGTAAGCATCACATACGACAAGCCTCATTATGGCAACGTCGCAACTAACCTACTAACCAGTATCTCAATATATATAAGAACGATTGAGGGGAAAAGTTTTCCATTCGGTGATGGGAGCTTAACACTGAAATTTTCGTCGTCGTACTGTGATAGAATGACCCAAAAGCCGTTCACAGTCTATCGAGGGGTGAGATACCAGCGTGGAAGCGGGATTGGGTCCATTTTTTCAACCATACTGCGTACGGTTGTCCCCTTGCTGAAGAGTGGTGCCAGATACCTCGGGAGGAAAGCGTTACAATCAGGTCTTAACACTGTAGAAGACATAATAGCCGGGGGCTAAGCCTAAAGTAGCTCTAAAAAAACACTTAAAGCTTTCACGGGACGAAATCGTCAAAGATGCAAAGAGAAAAATGCCTGGTGGCGGGAAGAAGCAGCAGCACACTGTACGGGGAAAGAAGAAGGGGTTACCAACTCGTGGCGTTAAACGTAAAAGAACATCAAAAAATAAGAAGTGTTCTAAGCGCATGAAACCTACGGTTGACCACTTTTTTGACTGATATAAGCTAAGGGCGTTGCTCTCATGAATCATAGACTGATTACTACTTGTCGAGAGAGGTGTCACTATTTCTGACGCGCCATGGCACGTTTCATCCATCCGTGTAGTTCACAATGTTGTAAATCGGAGATGGCCCTCTTTGACATGCCCCCGACGTGTCAAATATTGCCGATAAATTTACTGTTGGAAAGTTTTTAATTTTATATACTTGCGTTTATATTCACATTGTTATAGTTAAGTAACTGAATTTTAGTGTTTTTTTAGCGATTTAGAAGTTTTCATTGCGTGCCGGCTTAATTTAATTTAAACTTGTGACGGTTATAAACGTTAACTACCTTAAACTTGCGCGATGCCGTCGCAGAAAGCGTCGTGTGCTAGGTGTGGGGTTAATCAGTGGTATACTGATTTTAAAGATTACAACAGCGGTTCTATAGCGATTACCGAGAGATCGGTTTGGTTCTTTTATGAGTTAAGCGAAGAGATAGTTGATTTAAAACGTAGTATACGCGAGGTGACGGAAAGACTTAAAACACCTGATGAGGGCAGGGGTAGGCGTACAGTTGACGAAGGCCAAACCTATACTAACGTTGAAGACGTTAGTAAGTTGAAGGGTGAGATTAGGAGCCTAGTTTCTAGTATAGGCAGCATATCGGGAAGGTTAGACAGAGTTCAGGAAGGGGTTATGGTTGGTCCGAGATTAGTAGACGGGGAGGGATTTAGAGTAGTTAAGGGTGGAGCTAGGCCACGTACGTTAGGTGATAGGAATCCCCCCGCTCTCGAGGTTTCGAACCCTTTCGCCCAGTTGGATAGGGATGTTAACGAGGAGGAAACGATTATAATTGGGGACTCCTTAGTGCGTCATATGGATAAGGAGTTCGTTGAACGGAATCCAACCAAGAGGAGGAGGGTCTGTCTACCATGGGCTAGGGTTGACAGAATTAGAGACGAAGTAGATAGGATTGAGGTTGCCTCCCGTCACTCGATGTTGGTGAAGATGATAGGGGGCAACGACTCGTATAGGCACGATACGAGAGTGCCTGACCTTTTGGAGAGATAGAGGGGGTTAATTAGGTCCCTGAAGGCAAGGTCAGTTAGGACTTTAGTTCTAGGTATTACCCCTAGGCACGGTTTAAATTTTAGGGTAACGTAAAAAACAATATTTTTGAACACTAAACTAGAAAAGGTTTGTGCTCAGAAAAATGTACCCTTCGTAAAGCTGTGGTCAGAATTTAGTGATCCTAGCCTTTTTATAAAAGATGGGGGTGCATTTCAATGAAATAGGGAATGCTAGGCTAGGTAGGTTAATCGATGAGAACGTTCGAAAGTTGGAAAGGTCGAAGCCCTCTTTAAACGTTGTGGGTCTGGGAAACGCCGGCCCGACGTGAAAAATAGTTTTAAACGCCGATCCGTGGTAAAAAATAATTTAAACGTCTTTTATTGTAACGCACGTAGTATTAGAAATAAATTGAATGAATTTAAGACGATAATATAATTTATTCCGGGAACTATGATATAGTTGCTATAACCGAAACGTGGTTAAATACCGTAACTCGGGACTTGTTGGGGAAAATTGATATAGCAGATTTTAAACTTTTTACTAATGATAGGTTGCATAGGATTGGTGGCGGCGTTTTGTTGTACATTTGTAATTCCCTTAGGGCTATCGAGGTTAAGATAGATTTTCCGGCAGCAATTGATGCGAAATGCGTTGAAGTCAGGGCGCGTAGTATTAGCTTTAATTTCGTTGTTGTTCATAGACTTCCCGTTCAACCCCTCGATACCGATACTAGATTTTACACACTTCTTAGTAACTTTATTAATAATTGGGATAGTATAGTTGTCGGAGACTAACTGCCCTAACATTAATTACGAGCCTTTTACTGGTAATGATGAGGGTTTGAGACTGACTGAGTTCATGTAACATAATGTTTTACGACAGAACAGATGGTTACCGAACCAACGCGCGGTGACAATATTTTAGACGTGGTGATGACGAACAAAGAAAATATAGTCGAAGGTTTAAAAGTAGGTGAGAGTTTGGGATGTAGTGATCACCAAATTATTAGGTTTAAGCTATTGATAGAAAACAGTAAAGATAGTAACGTAATAGAAGTCCCTGATTTTCGTAGGGTTAATTTTGATAGTTTTGCGGACAGGATGAGAATAGTGGACTGGGATAATTTATTTATGGGTAATGACAAATTTTCATTGGGAGGCGTTTAAAGAAAGTTTTTGGGATATCGAAAGGGAGTTTATTCCGCGTAGGCCCAAGCGCGCTATTAATCATGATAGGCCCAAGTGGTGGACTAGGGAAATAGGTGAGTTCATAAACGAGCGTAACAGAGCGTATAGACTTAATAAGCGCAATGGTACGGTAGCTAACTTTAATAGATACCAGTATATCGAGCTTAGACGTCAGATTAAAAGATCTGTTAGGAATGCTAAGCGTAATTTTGAGATACTTGTAGCTGCGGATAGTAAACATAATCCGAAAAAGTTTATTGACTACGCCAATAATCGTAAGCCGATAAAAGATAACAGGCCATCTAGTGGACGCTAACGGCGCTTTGGCTTCCGATGCTCAGGCGATGCCGGGTATTTTTAACAACTTTATTGGGACAGTTTTTACCGAAGACGTAAATAATGTCCCCGATGTGGACGATGTCGTTCCATTTGGTAGCGAGACTGTTTTCAATGAAATAACTGTTTACGAAGGTGAGATTGCGTATTATATCGATATATATATATACGGGTGAGTCAAAAGTAGCGCCCGATTTCTGTTTTTTCGGCTGTCAGATTGTGCATCGATCACGAGGGAGGGCACTTTGAAAATTGCAAGTAAAACAGCTTGGTACAGTTCCGTAATAATTTTCCCCCGAATAAATGGTTAGATAAACATGATAAACATGTCATTCATTTATTTCTACCTTCTTGTACACTGTAATACAAATGGCAAACAAACAATCAACTGACAGAAATCGGGCGCTACTTCTGACTCACCCTGTGTATATATATATATATATATAGCCCCGCAAGGGGGTTCTAAGCTCGTGCTCTTGAGTGCTCTTTGTGCTCGTTTGTACGTGCTTGTTCCTGGAGGTTTCACGTGCGCCCTCCCGGCCCTAGCACCCAAGGATGATGGGGCTCGACCCTGCAGTCCTTGTCATCCTTGGTCTTTTTCCTTCTACTGTCCCCTCCACCCTTTCTTTTTCCTGTCTTTCCTCTCACTTTTTCTTTGTTTTTCCGCTGAGATATGCCCTTTTAAATAGAGGCGAATCGGTTCTTCCCGAACTTAAAAAAAAAAAAAAAAAAAAAAAAAAAAATATATATAATATATATATATATATATATATATATAGCTAAAAGTTAGCAAGGCTCCAGGCCCTGATTCGCTTTATTCTAGACATTTGAAAGATGTGAAAGACGTTATCGTTGGACCCTTAACAAAAGTTTTTAATAAGTCACTGGAAGCGGGGATTATTCCTGAAGACTTCAAATTAGCTAACGTCATGCCCATTTTTAAAAAAGGCGACCGCACAGTAGCTAGCAATTATAGGCTTATTAGCTTAACGGCAATTGTCGGTAAACTTTTGGAATCCGTAGTTAGGGATCGTATCGTCGATCACTTAGAAAGTGTCGATTTGATTAATAGTAGTCACCATCGGTTTCGACGCATAAATCTTGTTTAACTAATTTGTTAGCGTTTTATAACGAAATAGTGCGCGAATACGATAGGCACAGAGCGGCTGACGTTATTTATTTAGACTTTAAAAAAGCGTTCGATACAGTTCCGCATAAAACATTAATTGCGAAGTTTAAAGAGCACGGTATACGCGGTCAGGTAGCTAACTGGTTAGAGGAATGACTTCGTGCTAGGAAACAGAGGGTCGTTGTTAATGGTAGGGAATTGGGGTGGTTGGATGTAGGTAGCGGTGTCCCTCAGGGTTCAGTGTTAGGCCCATTGCTATTCGTAATCTACATTAACGACATAGATGTAAGCTTGACCAGTAACGTGTCAAAACTCGCGGACGATACTAAAATAGGCGGTAAAATTCTTAACGTGGGCGATAGAAATAGGTTCCAAGACGATGTAAATAGGATTATGGAGTGGATTGATAAGTGGCAGATGCAATTTAACGTAGACAAATGTAAAGTTTTGCATATAGGTTCTCGTAACAACAATTACACGTACACGATGTATGATAGTTAGCGAGCGTTGACGAGGAAGTAGATTTAGGCGTACGCGTATCTAAGGATTTAAAAGTTAGGAACCAGTGCCTGGAATCTTGCGCTAAAGCTAATAGGATGTAAGGCTTCATAGCACGTAATTTCGAATTTAAATCGAAGAATATTATATTGCCCCTTTACAAAATGTTTCACAAAGATAGGAACGGAAGGGAAGGCGGCGGTGTACTTTTGTATGCTTGGGACTCCCTGCATCCGGTAAACAGTAATATCGTATCTGCTCATGAAATGTTGGGAATTGATCTAAACCTATATAATAAAGTAGTGCAGCTACTTCTAGTATATAGAGTTATAGACCACCTCACTACCACGTTGATAAGGATATAAACTTGTATAACAAATTAAGCAGAAGAGTGAATAATAAGATCAGTGTGATTTTTGGTGATTTTAATTGTGGTAATGTAAATTGGGAAAACAAAACAGCTGATGCTGAGGGCTCAAGACTGTTGGAATTTGCCGATGATAACTTATTAAGTCAATGGGTTGACGGGCCTACAAGGGGTAATAATAAACTAGACCTCATATTCACGAACGAAGATGACCTCGTCTCTAACCTGACTATTGGTAAAAATTTAAGTAACAGCGATCATAATTTGATTAGGTTTGACCTCAGGGTTCCAGTTAATACACGCGAAAAGACTCGTGAAAGACTGGATTTCTCGAGAGCAAATTTTGAAAGCTTCCGAAGTAGTTTAGACATACTTGAAGTTCTAATAAGTGAGGATGTCAATGTCACCTGGAGCTCATATAGGGATCAATTTAGAATATTACAGAACACTTTTATACCCACTAAAATGGTTTCCTTGTCAACAAAGTCACCGAAATGGTTTAACAACGAAATTAGGAGGGTATTACGGGAAGAAATAGAGCCTACAAACTACTTAAGTCGCATTTCAACCACACTAATTCAGAAAACTATATAAACCTACGTAGGAGGGTTAAGTCCTTAATTAGATCAGCCAAACGTGATGAAGAAGCTACAGTTGCCTCACTCTGTAAAGTTAACCCTAAAGAATTTTTTGCCCATGTTAATAGCAGAAAGCCAATTAAAAATTCTGTAGGCCCCTTAAAAGATAGAAATGGCGTACTGAAATTCGGTGATAAAGATATAGCTAATATGTTAAACGAGTTCTTCGTTACAGTCTTCACGGAGGAAGACACAATAGAAGTGCCAAGTCCTCGGATTACATATGACGGTGACCATCCCGTAGAGACCATAAGTTTTACGAGAATGAGGTACAGCAATTAATTGATAAGATGAACAAATACAAATCACCTGGCCCCGACTTATTTCTTCCAAGGGTATTAAAAGAGGTTAGCCACAATGTTGTTGACGACTTAGTAGCCATATTCAAACAATCAATCGAGTTAGGGAAAGTTCCAACCGACTGGAAGTTAGCAAATGTAACACCAATCTTTAAAAAGGGTGATAGGGAAAATCCTTGTAATTACCGCCCGATCAGTTTAACATCAGTTGTCGGCAAACTGTTGGAATCCATCATTACAAAACGTATTGTGTATCACATTGAATCTAACAATCTAATTTTTTATTCTCAACATGGATTTAGGCGACATAGATCCTGTCTGACAAACCTGTTAGAGTTTTTCCATAATATGCATACACTGTACGATGCAAGTAGGGCAATAGATATAGTGTATCTCGACTTTCAGAAAGCCTTTGACAAAGTCCCTCACGCTAGATTGATGGCTAAAGTCAAAGGACTAGGAATCACCGGGCTCGTTTCCAACTGGATTGAGGATTGGTTAAAAGATAGAAAGCAGAGAGAGGTAATAAATGGAGTGGCTTCGGAGTGGGCGCCCGTCACCAGTCGTGTCCCACAGGATTCCGTTCTGGGTCCTTTACTTTTTATCATCTATATTAACGATATAGACGTCGGGCTTCTAAGTGCAATCTCCAAATTTGCAGACGATACGAAATTAGGAAGTAGTGTAGGTACTGAGGAGGGCGTAAGAACACTTCAGAACGATCTTGACAGGTTGGGCGAATGGTCTGCCACTTGGCAGATGCCATTCAACTTGGACAAATGTAAGGTAATGCACATAGGTTATAAAAACCCGAAGACCGATTACTCTCTCTTGGGAAGGAACTTGACTGAGACCGATCTAGAGAAAGACTTAGGAGTCTATATCAGCAACGATCTGAAATCGTCGAAGCACTGTGCAGAAGTCGAAAAGAGGGCCTTAAAATTATTAGGTTATATTAAAAGACAGTTCCAGTTTCGGAACAAGGAGACTTAATTTCTCTTTATAATTCTCTAGTCAGACCTCAACTGGAATACTGTGCGCAGTTTTGGTCTCCATCCCTCAGGAAGGATATAGAAAGGTTAGAAAGAGTACAAGCAAGGGCTACAAAATTGATCCCTTCAATAAGAATGCAAAGCTACCAACGGAGATTGGAGCGCCTAAATCTGTTTAGCTTAGAGACGAGGAGGTTGCGGGGTCAGCTTATTCAAGTCTTCAAGATGCTCAAAGGAATAGACAGGGTAGATTATAGAAACTTATTCTCACTTAATGCCAATCCGACAAGAAATAATGGGTTTAAACTGGAACTAAAGACATTTAGGATCTCCGTCTGCGGAAATTTCTTTTCCTATAAAATAGTTAATATCTGGAACCAACTTCCCTCAGAGGTTGTTTCCAGTCAAAGTGTAAATGTGTTTAAAAATAGGCTAGACAAAGTACTGAATACTCTCATAGTTTAAGATTAAAACATAACATAACTTTGCAGGGGTTCGCTTGCACGGTGTCTCTGTGAGCATGCTAAATATAGTTATTCCTATATTCTCCACTTTCCTGTAAAATTTCCTTGGCTACTTTTCCAGGGTCAAGGTATTTTCTTCAACCTTTTTCCGTACCTGCCTCTGGCAGGGAGGGAGCGGAGGGTGGGGAGAGAGCCTTATACTTTTCTATCCAGTTTTCTACTACTGCTAGGATAAATGAAAAAAATAAACTAGTTTAATAACAGGAACCTCCCAGAGTGGACCGGAAGGTCTTTGAGGCTTCCTCTTGTCCTTGTAACTCCTTGTAACTCTCTCTCACTCTGTGTGTGTGTGTGTGTGTCGATTTTAGAAGCATGTTTAGTTTAAATGATAACCCAACTCGCAACAATGGTTGGAAGTTGGATCTGAAACGGTTTAGGACTAGTGTGTGTGGGAATTACTTTACGTATAAGATCTGTGACACGTGGAACAGGTTACCATCAGAAGTTGTGAACAGTTCCTCTGTGGATCAGTTCAAGAAAAGGTTAGACCAAATTCTGCACACTATTTGAGGGTGTAGAAAATTTTCCGTGGCACCCGTTGCCATTGATACCTCCTCGGTATGGGCCGCAAGGCCTTTTGAGGTAATTCTTTTCCTTGTAACTCCTTGTAACTCTCTCTCTATCTCTCTATATCTCTATCTCAAGTGTACTTCTGAATTCGTTTACGATTTCTAGTTGTAAGTGGAGTCTACTGTATATTTTATGCGTTACTAATTTCTGCCCAAATCTTTGCGTATGCACGTACAGTATGCTGGGTCGTTATTGTTAGGGCTATTTTTCACTATGATATTTTTCAGAATATAATTCAGGCATTATCTATATAATTGATTGTAAACAATGTGATTCCTTTTACATTGGGCAGACGGGAAAGGATTTGCACTCGCGTGTAAAACAGCATTAATATTCCGTTAGAACGGGACAGTCGTCCATTGCCCTTTTCGTCCATTTGTGAGAGTTATCCCACTGTATTGATTGGAATAATGCTTCAATTTTGTTTCACTCAAGCAACATTGTTAATAGAAATCTTGTCTACCATTAATCAACTTACAAATAATTTCAATATTAGCCATGGCCTTTTTGCACTTGATCCTGTTGTTTTGAATTCGTTCAGAACGGATTTAGACAAGAGGGGCAAAGGTCTAAAACTCTGGTAGTTTTTCCTTATAAATTTGTATGCGCCTTCTACAATTTTTATTTTTATTTTATATTTTTTTGTGACCTATATATAGCCTCAAACGTGTTATTTATTTCAGTGTTCCTGAGGATGTCATTAGACGAAAGCGCTTCAGCACCATTCTGTTTCCTTTGTGGTTATTTTCATCCATCCCCCCCCCCCCTCTCTCTCTCTCTCTCTCTCTCTCTCTCTCTCTCTCTCTCTCAATATATATATATATTATCTAAACATTGAAAAACCATCCTTCGCTTGTTTATATCTGTTAAGATACAGGGTGACCAAAAAGTTATGGGTCTTTCTAAATTAAAATAATTCATAATGCTTTGAATAATAAATTTCAGTGTCTAGCGTTTATTTGTAAACTAAATATGACAGTTACCCATTATAGAGATTCAGTAAATTTCAGATTTTATAGAAATAGGAGACAAACAGATAGTCGGATAATAAATTAACTGATACAAAACACATTAGGAATTAACACAAAGAAGAGATAACACTTAAAAGTTTGCAAAGAAGAGTAATTAATTATTATTATTAATGTATATTGCTCCTAACATACAAAAGTTAATATTAACATCATTTATTTATAACGGATTTTATCATCTCTTGGTTTAGAATCATCATGATAATCGTGAAAATTAATATGTAATGATTTTTAACACACTTTTACCTTAACTGCAGTGATTTAACACTGCATGGATTGGGTATGGATGTGGGTATAACAATTCAGAGGAAATGGAAAGACCTGATGATAAATTTTCAGTTATGAGGATTAAGTTTAGCATTCAACACTTTTAAAGTCTTCTTTGACCTCGTTTTTTCTCTCTGTTGAATATGAATATTTATCCTCATCCTCATCATTATCCCTGTCCCCTATCTTCCTGTTTCTCCTACTTCTTCTTTTTCGACTTCTCTCTTCCCTCTTGGTTGTGGATGATGATGATGATGAGGATGACAGGCCTCAGCACCGGAGAGTCCAGGAAGTAAGAAATTTCCACAACCAAACAGGAGGATGACGAAGAGAGCGAAGAAGACGTGTTTGAACAAGATCATTTTGATTGTTTATATTGAAACAGTGACTGTAAAAACAAGAAACACAAATTTTATATTAGATTGAATTGAATAATAAAATTTAGGTAGAAGACTTTTGATCAATTTTCACCTGATAATTTTGTTATTAAATAATTTACCATCGTCGGTGAAAAATTTAAATCATTTTAAGAAAAAAAAAAGGAAATAGTTTGTTAGTAAATAATTATATAAATAAAATATTAAATTAATTTTTAAATAGTTAAAAAGAATTAATTATTTGACAATGATAGCTATTATGTGGACCGAGGAAGTTAAATGCACAACCAACTAAATTATTGTAAATAATTTTTTTTTTTTTTTTAATATTTTAACAAATTCAGCTTCGAAATGATGATTGTACATTTATATATAGAATGTCAGATTTGTTCAAGCTTCACTTTTAATAACAAAATTGGTAATAAATACGAGTACATTCGTGTACATTCTTATTTTAGGAAAACCTTCTAAAATCTATACATCTTTTTAAGTGGCAAATGTACACGACAAGTTGGCTGCGATTTCTAAATGCGAATAACTGATACATTTTGTCGTAATTCAAAAATTTCTATACAATTTCCATTACAAAAACGCCATTATTTTTCTTGGAATTTATGCTATCACTGAAGGAAGGCTAAAAATATTTTTGAAATCACAAAAAAAAAATGTTTCACACTTTTTGTCGTCGAAAGAGTTATGGCGACACAAAAAATATATTTTAATGCAAAAAACGTACATGCAAATAAGCTCCATCAGTTTTATTGGCTATAATTACTCAAAAACTCAAAAATATATAGACCTACTTACATTATTAAGGCGAGTGAGGTATGGTAGAAACAAATCTCTTCTTTGAAGACTTCAGTTCAAATGATGCATAAAACGTTATTCAATTCCTTTTATACAAAACAAACTTTAGTTCGTTCTCATGAAAAGAATTTCAGTTATTTTTCAAAAACACGAGTTTTACATTAAATTTAAGGCGAGGCGAAACAAGGAAACTTTTCGGACGTTTGATCCCAGGCACGGCCGGCCCATATATATATATATATATATATATATATATCGTAAAGAACGACGCTTGTATAGGAGAACATTCCGCGCAAGATAAGAGAGAACGAACAAATGAAAAAACGAGGTAACCACCCGGGAATCGAACCCGGGATCTTCCGATTGCCGGTCAGATATGATAACCACTACACCATGGTCCTCAGTCGATCAGAAGTCGTAATTCCTCTACATACGCGCAGAAACCAATGCCCCGAGGCGGCACCTCTCGCATGCCGTATCTATATATACATTTCAACTGCAAAGAACACGCAGTATAAATAACGTAAAGAACGACGCTTGTATAGGAGAACATTCCGCGCAAGATGTGGTTATCATATCTGACCGGCAATCGGAAGATCCCGGGTTCGATTCCCGGGTGGTTACCTCGTTTTTTCATTTGTTCGTTCTCTCTCCTCATCTTGCGCGGAATGTTCTCCTATACAAGCGTCGTTCTTTACGTTATTTATACTGCGTGTTCTTTGCAGTTGAAATGTGTGTGTATATATATATATATATAATGTTGGGGTAAATGTGAAAAATTGGTAATTATGCATAATTTCAAACTAACGAAAATATCATGACTTAACCTAACCAATTGTCAAGGGCGTACAGTTGACCTAACCAGGCATTCAGTTGACCTAACCTGACATATAAATATATATTATAAATATAAATATATATGTATGTATATATATATGTATATAAATATATATATATATGTATATAAATATATATATATGTATATAATATATATATATATATGTATATAAATATATATATATATATGTATATAAATATATATATATATATGTATATAAATATATATATATATGTATATAAATATATATATATGTATATAAATATATATATATATGTATATAAATATATATATGTATATGTATATAAATATATATATATATGTATATAAATATATATATATATATATATATATGATATAAATATATACATATATATATATATATATATATATATATATATATATATATGTATATATATATATATCGTATAAAATGAGCAAGATTGCTTCAATCCGAGACAGAAAAGGATTATATAAAACTGTCATGTACTTTATTAGAAATATATTTCTTAAATTTATAATAGATTCAATTGGACATTTGTAATGTTCGAGTGTTGCTGTCTGATGGTGTTGTTTAACATCCTCCGCAGTATCTAAGGTCATGTGACGAAGGGAAACTACAGCTTTATGTGGGATCCGAACCACGGGTCGTTACATAATCTGGACGCGGAAGACAGTCACCCATCCAGCTACGACCCAGATCCAATGTCTCTTAACTTCTCTCATCGAAGGTCAGCGGTGGTACGACATTGGCTACGACGTAATCCGTCCAAAGTGATAACCATTAAACAAGATTGCGAGGTTTTTCCTACCTTTTATAAATACAGGGTCTCCTAAAATTATTTAGTAAACTTGAGTGTTCTATAATTACGTAGTAAACGTTTATTTCAAATACAGCAACAAAAAGAAAAGCAACAATAATTGTTTATTTTAGATGTTCAAAGTGTCTTCCTTCAACTCGAACACATTGTTCACAACGTCCGATTACTGATCGACAGATATTTAAAAATTTACTAGGTAATTTTCGAACACCCAGCAGGGGCGGATCCAGCCTTCTTGGCTGACAGTCTTCCAAAATTTGAAAAGTGAAAAATGCGTACGGAACTACAGTAAATCGTGAAATTTTTGCTAGCACCTTTTTGGCCTTTTTGGCAGAAGTACATTTTCAAGTTGCTATAACATATTTTTAAATGAATTGAAAGATATAAAAATAAAACAATCGAAAATTACATCATATTTATCAAAATATTATATAATTAAATATTATATATTATATATTATTAAAGTATCATATAATAAAAAAATTCACTGAAAATTCTGAACTTCCGGAAGACGGTCTAAATCCGCCCTGCTTTGTATATTTATATTAAATACTGTTATATTTTCTTAATGTAAATTCTTTCCTACTTCGAATGAGCGAATGACATCACCCATCCTTTTAGACGATGTCGTTTCCAAGGGCGGGGGCTACGTCGTAGCCAATGTCGTAACAACGCTTCCCGGAGATCAGCGAAGTTAAGCGATATTGGGTCTGGGTAGTACTTGGGGGAGACCGTCCTCCGCGCTCAGATTATGTAGCGACCCGTGGTTCGGATCCCACGAAAAGCTGTAGGTCCCCTCCGTCATATGACCTTAGATGCTGCGAAGGAGATTCAACAATCCAAATAAAAAAAAAAGTATTTCCAAGGGCGGGCAAAAGTTTGTAAAATGTTTCCTAAATCGACCTGTGAAGGTCAATAATGTCATGGATTCAGAAATTATAAATTGACGCGTTCGGTGGAGAAGGGGCGAACGCCACAAAATTCGAAAAATGAGTTTTTTGTCGTATAATTATCCTTTAAAACCTTTGCTTTACCTATGCAAAAAATTAGATGTTAGTCTGCACTCTTTCACGGTAAAATTTAGGTTTTAATGTATCTCAGAGAAATTCACTCCGCATCATTGCTTCACATTGAGCACATCTTTCTACTTTCTGGTCACTCGACAATGCCCTGTGATGCTCAATTTGGCCAAATTGAACAAAATATAAAAAATAATTACAGCAATATTATTTACACCAAAAAAGATTGTTACGGCCATAACTACAGCCGTTTCGCAGCGCTTCCTAGTTGTAGAAATGAAACAGGCTGATTTTCTCGATTTTGACGTCCTAAAAACGTGCATTGTCATTAGGAAATCAACAACTACTAAATTTACAGATGCAAGAAAGTTAATATTTGACTTTCAACACAAAGAAGGCTACGTAATATCTACTGCATACCGCACAACCCCAGATAATAGCCATCCCGTCAGACTGCAGAAAGGGAAAAAATCCTACAGTGTCAGTTTATTCAATCTAGCCCAGCAGACACTGCAACCAAAGTATTCCCAATTGCTGCCAATAACTAAGGAAAAAATAAAAGATCTCAAAAAATTATCAGACCTAATGCCTGCAACTGCAGTGAACTATTATACAAGATTGTTAAAGGAACTGGGAAGAAACCGAAACAGTTGAAGCAGGTAATACAACATTCGACGAAGAGGACCAAATAATGGATTACACCAGTTAACATCAGAAGCTATCAATAAATAATAATGTAAAATTTCTTGGCGTTTTATTATATCGACATATTACACAACAATATTTTACTCAAATATGTGTTCAAATTCATACATTTCAATAAACCTTAAAAATACAAAGGTTTAAAGTTTACAAACTTTAACTGCATTTTGTGGCATAATTCGAAAATGTTGCGTTCGCCCCTTCTCCACCGAACGCGTCATTATATACAGTACATTATCTTCTCGTAGGACGTTTTTTAATTTATTTTTCTCTTTCATTTACAAAATAAACTGTGTAAAGACCCATCCATACACAGCTTATTGCACTGTTACACTTATTGTAATTTACGAGCATAATTTAATCCTTTTTAATAATAAAAACCCACTCTAATAGACAGAGTTTATTTCCACAACAGTTTCGATGCCCACTGGCATCCTCCTCGGGTGGATACAGAAAAACGAATGAACCAAAACAAGAGGGAAAAACAGTCCAGGGACCGACCGTTAAGAAATTCGCACCTAGGTTAGATCCCGTTCTTCCGACACCGGAAGGGCATTTTATTACAGGGTCCGGCTTATAAGTACATTCGCACAAATTAAAACTATCTTGTTCTATACATAAGTTTGCTTTGCGTTCAAATATTCGTCTACCGTGAAAAGTGAATTGGTTAGGAATAACGTTGCAAAAGAGGAACAAGCATGTGTCTACAGCATTCCCTGTAAAGGTTGTGATTTAGTATACGTGGGAGAAACTGGAAGAAATATTGAAACCCGTATTAAAGAACACAAATATGCCTTCAGAAGTTGTAATACTAATAATGCCATTTTTTATCACGCCAGCCAAAATAATCATGCTATAGATTGGGAATCAAGTAAGGTACTTTATAAATGTAATAATTATGTCAAAAGAAAAATAATAGAATCTGTATGTATAGAAAAAGTAGATAATTTTAATTTGTGCGAAGGTACTTATAAGTTAGACCTTTCAATGAGATTCTTGGTCAAAAAATCCCTTACGGAGTCGGGGGAACGTGTTCTAACCTAAGTGTGAATTTCTTAAAGGTCTCTGGATTGTTTCCTTACTCACTTTTAGTAAATGTAATAATGGAAGTAATAAATGTGGAAATAAATATAAATGCAACAGATGTAATAATAATAGGTAATATTATAAATTTAATAATTAGGGTAAAGGTAATAATAATAAATGTTAAAAAAAAAATGTAAATGCAGTAATTATGTCAAAATATCAGAATCTGTATGTATAGAACAAGAAGATAGTTTTAAATTTGTGCGAATGTACTTATAAGTGGGTCCTTTTAATGAAAAAGCCCTTCCGGTGTCGGGAGAATGGGATCTAACCTAGTGCGAATTTCTTAAGAGGGAAAAACAGTCCAGGGACCGACCGTTGTTTTGGTTCATTCGTTTTTCTGTATCCACCCGAGGAGGATGCCAGTGGGCATCGAAACTGTTGTGGAAATAAAACCCACTCTAATAGACAGAGTTTTATTTTCATGTTTAGGTTAGGTTTTATCTTCCTCTTTCCTCCCGTTGCAACTCCTCTTTCTCTACCCTGTCATTCTCTTTCTGCTTTCCCGTATCTCTTCCATTATTTGGGGACCACCGGGGACTCCGCGCTTCCACGTAAAAGGGACACAAAGACAAGATTACCGGGATGAAGCAATGGCGAGTCAACAAATAGAATTCGAAAAGTAGATAAAATAGATCCAAGAGAAAACCATATCATAATCTGGTTTCTTGGAAAGGGACATAATTAATGCACTCATCACAAATCATCCATCACAAATGCAATACAATTCAGCATCACGACCTGATTCGTAGACTAACATTTCATTTCCAAACTAATGTAAAGAATGTACTGCACACCCACTCATGTATTAAACCATACACACTATCGAATTAAAAGTTTAATTGGTATATATATATATATATATACACCTCAGTGGTGTAGTGGTTAGCATCGCTGACTACGAATCTATTGGCCCCGGGATCGAGACCCGGTGACAGTAGGTGGCGCGCAGCAAAACCCAACTGTTCATCCTTCCACACAATAAAAATTGGCTGGTAGATAAATGGATACCATGGGTAGCCTAGTGGTTAAGACGCTGGGCTCCTGATCGGGAGGTTGTGAGATCGAGTCCGGGCGAGGACTTTGTAATTTCTGACCGCCCGTGTGGGGCGTGGTTCGGATTCCACGTTAAACTGTAGGTCTAAGATGGAGTGACAAGCTTGACCTTCAACAAAATGAACAATTCGGGCCAAAGCAAAACCAAGGTTAACCAAGGTTGTAAGATGTCCCAGAAGTCCGGTCTCATTGGAAAACATATATATATATATATATATATATATATATATATATATAATAAAGACTGAAATTTCAGTCTATTAATATAAATGCTCGATTTACTTAAAATTCATGGCTAGGTTAGGTTTAATTTGGTATTTAGGCAACATACTGGGAAATACAGTGGGCATGCATATGCAGCATTACCAGAAAGGTTAGGTTAGGTTAGGTTAGCTTTTGGGTGTATCACCAATTTAACATATTGCCTGAATTTATAGATTGTGAAATTGATCCCATATATACACCTTGTAACCTTGTTGCTGTTCCGTGCGTTGGTCTCTCTTCACACAAAGGTCAAGCCGGCGACTCCGCCTTTAGGTCTGGCTTGGTGGAGGAGCGAGTTGCTTTCTTGCGCTCTCCATTGTACATAGCCAGGTACACCCGGCTCATCTGGTACCGTCCTGAGCCAGGCATCTAGTCTTCTCTTGAAGACTTCAACTTTGACCCCTGTAACGTTTCTGAGATCCTTTGGAAGCTGGTTAAAAAGTCTTGGCCCCATGACAACCAAGCCATTTTCCTTCAGTGTTGAGGAGATCCCTTGTCAGGCCTTTAATTTGGGAACACGACACATCCTGCATTTCCTATTTTCCAGTGTTGTTTGAATGGTAATTGGGTTTAGTTTGAGGTTGTACCAGTTTTTCGATCATTTGCCATATGTAGATTATGGTGTACCTCTCTCTTCTTCTTTCCAGGGAGTACAGATTTAGTTAAGTAGTCTTTCCCAGTAGTTGAATTCTTTGCAGCCATCAATCTATACTGTTGCTGTTGCTGTTTACTCCACTGTCTATGTCTGTTAGCATGATAATGAACAGGAATGGGGCTAGTACTGTACCTTGTAGTACTGAGCTGCGTACTTCCGATTCTGATGATGATATACCTTGAATTTTGACGACCTGTAGACGTTCTCTGGGGAAGTTGTAGGTTCATTTTCCCACTTTACCTCTTATTCCCATATATTTCATTTTATGTGCTATTACACTGGGGAACAAATTTCAACTTTTTGTCTATTGAATTAAATTTGACAGTTAGTTCTAGGTAATTTGGGTGCGCTGAGCACGAATTTTTACTCGGTTTTGCTCTATCAGGTCCTGATTTTGCTCAACACCCCTCCTCTTTCGTCGTATTCATAAAAAGGTTTTTTTCTCAATACTCGCTAAGTCTTTTTGCAGTTACACATTATGCAACTATGTTTTTATCTAGGTATTTGTATCTATTGTTATGGTATTGTTGTATTATGTATATTTTTATATGTAACACCCTAAAAATATTTTTAATTTTGTCATTTTTAACCCATTTTAATATTAGTAAATTAAGCTAAAAATATCATAGAATTCTAAAATTTTCTCGAGCGTTCCTGTTCTCTGTAGAGTATTCTAGAGGGACAACTAAAATATATAAAAGCGACTCGTTTCCAGAGTTAATCAGTCAATTCAATCAGTCAGTCAGTCAGTCAGTCAGTTGAGTTAGTTAATTAAGTTTGGGCATTAACATAATTTTGAATTGGCATATGATTTAGTGAGTAATTTTGTCATCGTGATTTAATATAGTTGATTTAATTAGACGTAATTTATATTGTACCTACTCATCCGTGTTTCTAGTTTAATTTCATAGATTGTAAGTACCTATTTCATAATAAGTACCTATTTAAACTAATTTTTGTGTTTATATTTCAGATTTTCTTAAATTTATATGAATTAAGGGCTTTAAATACCTTTACAAATTGGCAGAACAATCAAGCAATATGTCATCAAGCACTAGAAAGTTCAAATGCAAAAACAACCCTGATTCCTTCTGTTATATATGTGGAAATTTTACACTTCCACATCAACGAGCAAATATAACTGACTTCGTAAAAAGAGCTTACTTAGCTTATTTTGGCATAAAACTGGGGGACCAAGATAAATCGTGGGCTCCACATAAAGCCTGCACTATATGCATTGAAAGACTGTGACATTGGACGAAGGGTTCGGATTCAAAAATACCTTTTGGAGTTCCGATGGTAAGTTTATGATTTCATAAAACTACGTAATTTAATCACTAGTATACTGTAACTTACCTAAATGTAATTGTAACTTAGGTACATAAACAAAAATTTACAGAAAATGTTTATAAGAATCTCAAATATTGCATAAGGTTGAAACACATAGAAATGTTAAATGTTTGGGTGATAACTTTTGATAAAATTCATAAAAACAAGTCTCTCGTCGCTTTTGTTAACGCTTTACAATTTTTTTTCCATATCAGGTGTGGCGAGAGCCTACTAACCACGAGACCGATTGCTACCTTTGCTTTGTCAAGACTTCGGGCTTCACTAAGAAAAATAAACATTGTATCGAGTACCCAAATTTCGACACCGCGATACGACCTGTGCTACATTCAAATGAGATCCCCATTCCAAAATTTAAGGGTCTGCCAACTCAAGAATTAGTTGAAGATGTTCCTGAAAATATTGTTATGCACTTTGAGGAGTCAGACACGATTTTGACCCCAGCGTATTTGAAAGTCAAAACGATCCGCAAAAGTTTAACCAGGCCGAGTTGAATGATCTTGTAAGGGATCTAAATTTGCCAAAAAAGGCTGCGGAAATTTTAGCTTCAAGACTTAAAGAGAAAAACTTGCTTACTTCAAACACATACATTTTATTTTACAGAAAAAGAGAAGAAGAACTTGTTAAATATTTTAGAACAGAGGATAGTTTAGTATATTGCTGCGACATAGTTGTTGTTTGTTAAAGAAGATGGGGGTTGAGTCTTACGATGCAAATGATTGGCGCTTGTTTTTAGACAGTTCGAAAAGAAGTCTTAAGTGTGTGTTGTTGCATAATGGCAATCTATACGGCTCGATACCGATTGGGCACTCAACAAAATTAAAAGAAAAGTATGAACATATAGAAAAGGTTTTAAATCTTATTAAATATAGGGAGCACGAGTGGATCATATGTGTTGACTTAAAAATGGTTAATTTTCTGCTAGGACAACAAGGAGGGTATACTAAATATCCCTGCTTCCTTTGCTTATGGGACAGCAGAGCCAAGGAAGAACATTATTTCAAACAAATCTGGCCAGCACGAACATCACTTACTGTCGGAGAAAAAAACGTAATTAATCCACCTTTAGTGAGCAGAGATAAAATCATATTTCCTCCTCTGCATATAAAACTAGGCCTCATTAAACAATATGTAAAAGCTTTAGATACGAACGGCGAGTGTTTCAAATACATAACTTCAAAATTTCCAAGTTTAAGTTATGAAAAAATCAAGGCGGGAATTTTCGACGGTCCACAAATAAGAACAATGATTAAAGACAGCAATTTTCCTAATGTCATGAATGAACGCGAAAAAAATGGCTGGTTCTCATTCGTGGACTTGATAGAAAACTTTTTAGGCAATTATAGGGCAGATAACTACGAAGAAATCGTAAAAAAACTTTTAAGGGACTGCAAAGAGTTAGGTTGCAATATGAGCATAAAAATGCATTTTTTGAATAGCCATCTTGACCAATTTCCAAGTAATTTAGGTGATGTAAGTGACGAACAAGGGGAGAGATTCCACCAAGATATCAAAATTATGGAGGAACGGTACCAAGGCCGCTGGGATTCCCACATGATGGCTGATTACTGCTGGTGCTTGAAAAGAGACCTGCCATCAACAAGCAAATACGCTAGAAAGTCTTACAAAAGAAAATTTTTGCCACAGTGAAAGCTTCATATCTGTTTGTTTTTTTATTTTGTCATTTCTATCGTTATAATGTAATTTTACTGTAGTTTGAACTGCTTGTATTCATGAAACTTGAAAAAAAATTTAACACATGACTTAATTTTTTAGTCCTAATTTGAAAAATCTGGAAAATGGCACATAGGCTGTCGACAAGAATCAGGACCTGATAGAGCCAAACCGAGTTGAAATTCGTATTCAGCGCACCCAAATTACCTAGAATCAAGTGTCAGATATCATTCAATAAAATACGTGTTGCCCAGTGTTATACCATGATCACTTTGTCGAAAGCTTTAGCAAAATCTGTGTATATGATATCGTAGTTGTCATTGCCTTCCAGTGCATCTAGGATATTGTTGTAGTGTTCTATTAGGTGTGTAGGCATGATTTACCTGATCGGAATCCGTGCTGATTTTCGTTGAATCTTTCCAGTGTCTCCAAGAAATCATAAATTTTCTCTCTAACTATTCTTTCAAATACTTTGGTGAGGTGGGACGTCAATGACACTGGTCTATAGTTCTTTCCTTGAGATCTGTCTTCTCCATTATACAGGGTGGGGCACGGGAATAAAGTGTTTTTTGAATAGCTAGTAATCGGCCATTAGGAATGGGAGGGGCGTGCGGTAGGTAGCATTCCATTCTTGGGTTCATAGCATTTAACTTTAACTAACACTCACCTTTATCTTTCAGGTGCCATCATGGAGCAGTGGACGTTAGAACACCGCATGTTCGCGTATGATCATTTTGTTAGGAGTGGCGAGTCAGTGACAGCAGTTCAGCGTGCGTTTCGCCGTAGATTCAACATTCATCGAAATGACTCTGTTCCCGCTCGTGACACAATCTTACGTTGGGTTAACAATCTTCGAACAGGAGGCTCAATAATGAAAACAAAACCGAAGGGGCCGCAACGCACTGTGCGTACTCCAGAGAACGTTGAAAGGGTCAGACAAGCGATGTTGCAAAGCCCAGGCCGCTCTGCTCGGAGACATTCAGCTGCACTCGGAATCAGCAATCGTACTGTTAGACGGATTTTGCATGAAGAATTACATTTTCACCCATACAAGTTAGCGATGGTGCAGGAATTGAATGTAAACGATTGCCCCCAACGACTGAATTTTGCACAGGAAATGCTTGCACTTTATGAGCAGAATGAAAACATGATGGTGGTAATGAGTGATGAAGCCCATTTCCACCTTAATGGGGCCGTCAACAATCAAAACTGTCGGTATTGGGCTGCTGAAAATCCGCGACAACTCCATGAAAAACCGCTGCATAGCCCTAAGGTTACAGTTTGGTGCGCGGTGGGAAAGTTTGGCGTCATCGGTCCCTATTTCTTCGAACAAAATGGGGTTACCGTTACCATAACATCTGGGCGTTACATTGAGATGGTGAACACCTTTTTCATCCCTGAGTTACGAAGAAGGCGTATTGCTCGTCGACATTTGTGGTTTCAGCAAGATGGGGCCACGCCACACACCGCCAGAGCGTCAATGGCTGTTCTTCGCCCCCTGTTTCCCAACCATCTCATTTCGAGATTTGGTGACATTGCATGGCCCCCTCGGTCCCCTGACTTGTCCACATGTGACTTCTTTCTATGGGGGTACCTCAAGTCACGTGTCTACGAGGACAAGCCCCGTACATTAGATGCATTGAAGGAAGCGATCCGTCAACAAATCATCCAAATCAACAGAGACCTGCTGGGAAGAGTGGAGGCCAATTTTCGTAAACGCCTTCAACAATGCGTCGACGGCCAAGGACATCATATGCCAGATATAATTTTCGGTACATGATTATTATGACATGAAATGCTATGTTCTTACGAATGTTGTTCTACCAATATATTTTCTTTACAAAAATAAATATAATTTTCCTGATTATTCCAAAAACACTTGGTTCCCGTGCCCCACCCTGTATATAGGGACAATGTTTGCTCTTTTCAAGATGCTTGGTATTTCCACAGTGCCTATGTCTATGGATCGTCTCCATATCCAGTATAAAGGTGTATCTATTTCATTTTTACAATTTTTAATCAAATGCATTCCAATTTTCCGGACCTGCAACTGAATGTGGTTTCATTTGTCCTACAGCTCTCGCTGCATCTTCTGGGGTAAAATCAAAATTTGTTATTCACTCTCCTTGCAATTTCTCTTCAAAGAATGCATCTATGTCATACTGGGCTCTCAGTGTTTCAGCTATTTCTTTTAGATCATCAGTTAGTTCATTATTTCTCTTCCTTAAAGGCCCAATAGCGGAGCGCGTTTCCTTTTCGCATAGAATGCTGAGATGGATGTGCGGAGTGACAAGGTTGGATAGAGTAAGGAATGAAAGGATAAGGGGCACAACAAAGGTTGGAGAAATCTCGAGGAAGATACAAGAAAGTAGACTGAAATGGTATGGATATGTGATGAGGGGACGAAGATTATGTAGGTAAGAGAACGATGAATATGGAGGTGCATGGCAGGAGAAAGAGAGGCAGACCGAAGCGAAGGTGGATGGAGAAGGTGAGGGACGATTTGAGGGAGAAGGGTTTGTCGGAGGAAGAAGCCCAGGACCGGGCTGTGTGGAGGAGGCTGGTCAGAAACGCCGACCCCGCATAGAGGCGGGAACGGGCGAAGAGAAAGAAGAAGATAGAAGTATCATATTTTGGATTTTCCTTTATTGCTTCTACAGGTTTTTCCTCTTCCCTCTCTGTATGGTCCTTAATCAGGGCTTGTATTTCCCTATCGATACCCTCGGTTTTTCTTGTATTACTTTCCTGGCATTATATCCGCAGTTGGCTAACTTCGCCTCCACTCTTTTTCTCTTGCGGAATAATCTTCTTTTTTGCCTCTCTAGCCAGCTCCTCTTTCCTTTTGGTTTTGATTTCGGAGCATATTTTTCTAAAATTCTCAGCGTTTTTTCTCCCAAGGTTGTTAGCATTTCTTCAGTTGTTTCATTCTCTAAAACTGTTCTCCACTCTATTTGGGCCATGTGCGATCCGATTGCTTCCCAAAATACTATATTTAAATACATGAAAAACAATGTATTTATAAATACAGTTCTAAATACACAAATGTATTTAAATACGTATTTAAATACAAATGTATTTAAATACTGCCCAGCTCTGAGTACGGAGAATGAGCAGATACAGAGAGATAGCGCTCACTCTCACAGCAGCGCTGACGAAATAAAACAGAGTCAAACCAAGGTTCCGAGACTAATGGCAGAATATCAAAGCTATCGGTCCAAGCAGAAGAACGTTGAAACTGGGAAGATTTTGAAATGCAGGGAACAGTTGCGGCGGTACCTCTTAGAGATCGATGAATCTCATATTTTAGACAACTGCTCTCCAATAAAGTTTTGGCACCAGAAAAGGGATAAATTCCCATCACTGGCCAATATTGCCATGACTGTTTTAACAGTGCCTGCCTCTAGTGCTCCAATTGAGCGTGTATTTAGCCATGGAGGCATAATAATGAGGCCCCACAGAAGTCGAACTTCAGCAGATCTTCTGAGCATGCTGATGTTCCTTAAGTGTAATGTGCATTTATTTAAAGCATGATAGGTGCTCAAGTCAAACTGGGTAGTGGGTACGTTCATTAAACCTTCTGTAACAGATATAAAAGAAGTAAATAAAAAGTATGTGTGTGTGTATATATATATATATATATATATAATATATATATATAATATATATATATTATATATATATAATATATATATATATATATATATATATATATTTAATTTGTTAATTTATAGGTTACACTTTTTGCATTCAACACACTACATCTGAGAAAGTACTTATTAGTTTATTAATATACTTTACTATGGAAATTAGACTATGTTGTGTAAACAAATTGAAAGGGCATGAGCTTGGTCTTGATCTCGATCTCAGTCTCGAATTTTAAGAGTCTCGATCTCGAAAGGTAGATCTCGATCTCGAACCTTTGATCTCGGTCTCGATCTTGGTCTCACAGGATCAGGTCTCGGTCTCAGTCTCAGACTTGGTGGTCTCGACTACATCACTGCTCTGAAGCAGGAGTCACGCCAAACTATTTTACATCGAAAGCATTCTAACATCTACATACTAACAGAAATGAGAGCCCGCACATACAGTATACGAGTTTAACCATTTGGTTAATACCACAATGCTTTTGTATCATTTATTACCTATCTGTATTACCTAAAAATTAGCTAGCTAGTTGTCAACTAGTGATCAAAATAATGTAATGTGCAAATTTTTAGTTGGGTGGGACAGAGCCTTAAGCCTACTCACACACACACACACACACACACACACACACACACCACACACACACACACACCATCCAAAATTTTTAGTGTTCCGTTCGATGATTCATCAGCTTGTCCCCCCCCCCCCCTCCTCTCTCTCTATATAATATATTATATAGAATGTTTATATTATGCATATTTTATATTTACATGTTTATATATAAAGATTTTATACAAAGTAAATGACTAACAATAAATATCGTATTATGAAGCAAACTGGAATGACATCTCGATCTCAAAGGGTTTTAATTTACATTTCCCTCAAATCTGTGGTTATAGAAAAACGCCTAAAACGAAAGCCTAAACAGTAAACACCCAAAAACCGCACAGCAGAGATCACCCCTACAAACAGATGACATTTTTGAAGAGGCCTAAACTACATGAACAAGCAGGAGCCCCCAAATAAAAGTTCACAAACTTCATGTTCGTAGAACCATGTAGTTTTTATTATGCTAATACAGGGTGTCCCAGAATTAATTATCTATTTCAATGAAATCGGACAAATTTTTTAGAAAAACACTTTTATTATGTTTATCATGTTTAATATGTGTTTAAAAATGTATAAATAAATTCTAAATTTTTTTCATAATTTTATTTTCATAATTTTTTTCATTATCTGGTCCAATGAAAGACCGTCTGAAGTCATAGAATAGCAAAGAGACTCTCCAAAAGTTAACGTGTGGCTTGGAATGACCAAATCCAAAATTTATGGCCCATTCTTCTTTGCGGAAGCAACTGTAACAGTACCGTCTACCTTGATATGCTTCAGCAGTTTCTCGAACCACAGCTTCTTGATGATGGCATTCTTGATAATGTTGTGTTTCAACAAGATGGAGCACCATGTCATTATGCTCTAATTGTTCGAGAATACTTCAACAGACGCCTTCCGAATCGGTGGATTGGACATGGAGGACCTCGACCTTGGCCTCCGCGTTCTCCGGATTTGACACCCCTGGATTTCTTTGCATGGGGTTTCATAAAAACAAAGGTTTATCGCCAAAAGATCAATGCTTTTGTTGAAACACAACATTGTCAAGATGCCATCATCAAGAAGCTGTGGTTCGAGAAACTGCTGAAGCATATCAAGGTAGACGGTACCTGTTACAGTTGCTTCCGCAAAGAAGAATGGGCCATAAATTTTGGATTTGGTCATTCCAAGCCACACGTTAACTTTTGGAGAGTCTCTTTGCCATTCTATGACTTCAGACGGTCTTTCATTGGACCAGATAATGAAAAAATTATGAAAATAAAATTATGAAAAAATTTAAATTTATACATTTTTAACACATATTAAACATGATAAACATAAATAAAAGTGTGTTTTTAAAAAATTTGTCCGATTTCATTGAAATAGATAGTTAATTCTGGGACACCCTGTACATGAATGATAACACAGCTCAACAAAAAAAAAATTTTGTTTCGTTGCCAAGGAAATTCGTACGAATTTAGGGTATTTTGGGGTTGCTGAATTCCAAAATGAAAGTAGTTTTTCCGATTTGGCTCTAGTTCTTGAGATAATGAATACCCTCAATTAATAGGAAACGTAACCATAACGCGTGCATATGGGAAACTACCGGAACATTCTAGATGGTGAGACACGCGAATATTCTTAGTGTTTACTCCGCGATCATTCTAGAATATTCCCCCTCCGTATGTAGTCATCGGCCACCCAACCAGTAAGTAGGCTCCGCCTGAACATTAAATTTTTGCATTTTTACGTGTTTCAATGGGGTACCAATTATCTCATAAATTAGAGCCAATCTAGCAAAACCGATGTCATATTCGGAATCAGCACCACAAAGTTACCTCAAAATCACTCTAATATGATTGGCAATAAAATGAGTGTTGACCAGTGTAATTTAACAGACTGTTTCGCGACTCTTTCTGTTTTCCCTAAATTCTTCCACGTGTAAACTATATGCTGTGATCAGAGCTGGGCAATAAATACATTGAATGTATTTAAATACTAAATACTAAATACATGGGAGAAATGTATTTAAATACTAAATACTAAATACATTTTACGAATGTATTTAGATACTAAATACAAAATACATCAATTGTATTTAAATACATTTGTAAATACATTTTAAATACATACAAATTTTTAACATATGCATTCACTAATTCACTAAGCCATGACACGCACACGATAAAGAAATCAACCGCTTTCGACTAAGAGTGGCACACAACTGATTGAACTGACACGTTGAACATGAACCATGCTGTACTACACTGTCGAAGCGTCGTACTGTGCTAGTACAGAACGTGTATTAAACCAGTAAAAGTATTTACATTTTTATATTTTGAGTATTTAAATACATTGTATTTAAATACTCATTAAAGTATTTAAATACTATATTTAAATACATGAAAAACAATGTATTTATAAATACAGTTCTAAATACACAAATGTATTTAAATACGTATTTAAATACAAATGTATTTAAATACTGCCCAGCTCTGGCTGTGATAAACATTCTTTGACAAACTTTTCAATGCGGACATCCTATCGCTGGATGCATGTAAAACTCAAATTCGCACACTTTTCAAACATCTCTGTTGCATTTTCACCCGGCTGTAGTATTTAGGACAGCGTTTTTCATGGATTAATGAGAGAGCACAGTGCATCCTCAAAATCATATTGTTAGAATTTACGAGTATATATAAACATAAGAACAAATAAATTCCATATAGGCTACTGCTGATCAAAATAATAATCAAAACACTACAAATACATAATATTGTGAAACATAATACAATAAGTTTACAAAATAGCTGTTATTTTTATTATATATAAATGACCTTCCACTTTCATCTAATATACTGAACTTCATAATGTTTTGCAGATGATACAACTGTCTCTTTTTCTTGCAAAGATGTTAATACAGCTAAGAATATATCTCATTCAGAATTCATCAGTGTAATGAAATGGTTGACCACCAATAAACTCTTCCTAAATACAAGTAAAGCAAATTTCATGATTTTTACTAATAAAAGAAATATATATCTTGATGAACTTAATGTTTATGGCGATTTCATTAAGGCGTGTGCTGTAACAAAATTTCTTGGTGTAATGCTGATAAGAATTTGCAATGGAGTGATCATGTAAATTATATCGCGAAAAAGATTTCAAGGAGCGTTGCTATAATGTTTAAACTTAGAAATGTAGTCCCTAAACAAGTTTTTATTGACTCTTTATCATACTCTTGTTTCTTCCTTGTATAACATACTACTTCCTTGTTTGGGAAAACTCCACTAACAACCCCTTAAATGGTATCTTTGTCATTGAAAAACGAGCAATAAGGTTATAATCTGATGCTGATTTCCTTGATCACTCTAGTGCATTATTTAAAGAGCTAAACCTACTAAAGCTCAACGATATAACTAAACGGGCACATTTTATTTTTATTTACAAGTGTAAGAACAAAATCATTAATTTGGAATGGGTAAATAGATATTTTGTAACTCATCAAGAAATCCACTCGTATCAGACCAGAAATATATCAAAGCTTGTTAAACCTCAATTTAGATTGTCTTCATCTCAAAAACTACCCATTTTCATTGGATTGAAACTATGGAATGACCTTCATGCCGATATAAAAAATATTGTGAATGTAAATTTGTTTAAAACGAAGTTGAAACCACGATTAATAATGGCATACTACCAAAAATCTAGGATTAATGTCCACTAATATTGTTTAATATTGTAATACATGCTTCAACTAATAAATTTATAAGTAAATAAGTATTATTAAAAGTAAATAAGTAACAACTAGCTGCTTATTTTAATAAGAGCCCAGTAAAGCCTAAAGCTTAAGTGCCAAATTAAATAAAAAACAGTCGAACTTCACAATTATTCATGTCATTGTAAACTGAAAAACTTATTTATTTTATTATTATTAATAAAGGTTATTCTATCTAGCTATATCTAGAGGCTTTTATTGTGAAAGGAATTGATATCAGTGTGTTTAATTTAAATATTATTATATATATGGTACACAGGTTAAGAGAAACATTATTACTAATATTGATTTATTGTAAAGTGGATTTTAGATGAGGATAACACATTTGCTGTTAGTTTTAAGGCCTCATCACACAGTTTGATGTAGCGTGTGAGATGAATGGTTCGTTTACAGGTATACGGCATAAAATACATACATTTGAACCGGCTTGAGCTATATGACAATGAATGAAGACGTATCGATGATTGAATTTATGAAATATAAATTGCATGTATCTGCATGTTCATCCTAATCTTTTTAAAAAGTCATTTATATATATATATATGTAGCGGATCGACAAGAAATAGACCAACAAATAGACAGAAATACTTTACTTCCACGCTATCATCAAAGAACTTGGAAAACACACGTGGGCAATCAAACAATGGAAAGTCTGTGTCTTCCCAAGAAAGGCGCGAATGAAGCCTTTGTAAACTAAAGGACACGCGGACCAAGCGTCTTAAGAATGAAGTCTACGTCACAGGCCTACGGTATAAAAGGAGCTTCCACTTTATACTCACTCTCACTCACCCGTACGCTCACCATCGAACGTCCACCAACCGCTTTCCGGCCCCCTGGCCGAGGGGCCACGGCCGCTACTTTCTTCAGGGCCTACAATTTGTCTTCACGTAAGATCTAAAGACCACCTGCAGAAGCAATCCAACGAGGCCCAAACCGGATCGGGTCGGCCTTCAAGTTTCTCACATTCCTCGAGATATTCAGCACCACAGGCTGATCATAAGGCCAGCCTGCACCTCGAGAAGTAACATCACCTCAGGCCTCCACGAAGCCTACATCCATCATCTCAAGAGGCTTAACGAACAACGACAGCTCGAATCTGCGTAATAGGTTCTGTCTTCAAGTTTTTACATCGCCCTAAGCTAAGTACATCATATTCGTAAGTACTCTTGAAACCTACATTAGCCTACCGCCGAACGGTAGGCTATACTCCCAAAGTGTGTAATCACGCGTCCATTGACTCCCGTTAATAACGCAGTAGGCCTATCATCCAATTCAAGTGTCATTTCAATACCTTATTCCGCGTATCATCCGTCATTATGTTCAAGTCATATTTGTGTGTTAAATATTCTCTTGACGTAATCATTAACATCACATGATGTTCTTTATATAAATGATACTGTGCAAGCATTTCAATCCATTATTATTAGGCCACATCAATTATTCTATGTGCATCCATGCAATCATTTAGCCTACTTAATCAGTGTCATGTTTCCATTCAATGTACCAAACGCACGTGCATTCTTTATATCATTAACTAGGCCTATTCAATGTTCATGTGCATGCCATTTACATACCATCGATGAGTATTACATTATTTATTACGTGTCAATTAAGCTATTAACATTTCATCTTATTAGCTAAGCCTATGCCATAAGCATAACAAAACTACCAATTAATTACTGTCAATTCTTTGTTATATCACAGTGAATAAAATAACGGATTTATTTTCATAATAAACTACAAAAGTAAGGTGTCTTTCATAACCTTAATATTAATTTGCTTGAGCGTAAATCAAGCTGGTGACCTCGCTGCCATTTCGGTCACTTCCAATAGTATGGTGGATCTAATCAAATAACAATTCATTCCAATCGGTGATACTGTATTACATATAATTATTAACCCAGCCTATCATTATAAAGCAATCAGTCATTGCCTAAATCAATCGTTGCATACAATTAAATCATTATCACCTTAAACGGCTAAAACTAGCTCCACTATAAATTGGTGTAACCCCGGAGTGACTCGATCTTATTTTACGTTATTTATTCACAGCGATCCTTGTGTTTAGCTATTATTGACCATTTCATTTTTTGCAGCCACATTAAATAATTTCTATGTAAATACGGTATTCATAAATTCAATGTGATTTTCTGCAGCCATATCAAATTTCTATGTACGTACGGTATTCTTAAATTCAGTGAAATTAAATAGGCCTACTTGCAAACAGTGATATTCGTTCCGCGCGGTACTTTAATGCTTACTGTCTCGCGGTCATGTGCCGTCGCACAATCACCGCAACTTTCAAATTCCCGAGTGCGTCCCCTGAGTCGAGTCTCACTGCCTCCTGACGGCAGGGGCGCGGCGACCCCTTGGAGAAGCCACCACTGGCATTGGGTCCTGCTCCGCCGTCAAACGGATCGTGGAGGGACTCACGAAACTCACCACCTAACGCCTCAGGACAACACTCACCCCCCCCCCCCCCAGCGCTGCAGTCAGTCCCAAATTCGTTTCAAACGGCGCATTCTTTCGTCACCACCTCGTCCAAAATATTCAACGGTCCCGTCTCGGCCGTTGTACGGTAAATCATTTGGCGATAAATCTGGTGACGCGCCTCATTGATCAGCGAATTTTTTTCCGTAAGCTCGACGGGTTTTCCCTTCCCCATTCCCTACGGGAAGGCCTAAAAAGAAAGCATTCTTAAGTCAACGAGCAGAGCGCACACATGCATCCACGCAACAAAAGCAAACTGCAAAACAGACACTTCAGGCACAGGGTTGGCGATCCCCTGCCTTCATCAACTGTCTCTTTGCATCATTCCGTGGATTACTTCCTGCTGCTCGTGGACTCGAACGACGTTTCTTTTTCTCCCTTCGGCAGGAGCGACCTCGACGACAACAACCACACGACGAGTTACGGGCACAGCATTCGAACTCAGACAGTTCCCCGGCCCCTCTCGTTTCCTTCGTCCACTCTTCATTGCTCCACATTCCTGCCGAAGTCCAACCCCTGCGGCAGGAGCGACCTCAACGAGAACCACCACGCGACGAGTTACGGGCACAGCATTCGACCACCAACACAGTCCCCCCGCCCCTCTCGTTTCCTCCGTTCGCTCCTCACTGTCCCCCATTCCTGCCGTACCCCAACCCCACCCCCCTGCGGAACCCCCACCCCATACACCAGCGTTTCCTCTCCGAGCATCTGACGACCTTTCACTCCTTCCTGCGTCAGGATTCCACGATATACCAGGCCAAGCGTCAAATCTCGGAGTGGCCTCATCAGGTCTCCCCAACAGAATGGTATTTCTTCTCAGTATCGTTCCTTCGTCTCTGAGAGGGAACTACTTGTAGCGGATCGACAAGAAATAGACCAACAAATAGACAGAAATACTTTACTTCCACGCTATCATCAAAGAACTTGGAAAACACACGTGGGCAATCAAACAATGGAAAGTCTGTGTCTTCCCAAGAAAGGCGCGAATGAAGCCTTTGTAAACTAAAGGACACGCGGACCAAGCGTCTTAAGAATGAAGTCTACGTCACAGGCCTACGGTATAAAAGGAGCTTCCACTTTATACTCACTCTCACTCACCCGTACGCTCACCATCGAACGTCCACTAACCGCTTTCCGGCCCCCTGGCCGAGGGGCCACGGCCGCTACTTTCTTCAGGGCCTACAATTTGTCTTCACGTAAGATCTAAAGACCACCTGCAGAAGCAATCCAACGAGGCCCAACCGGATCGGGTCGGCCTTCAAGTTTCTCTACATTCCTCGAGATTATTCAGCACCACAGGCTGATCATAAGGCCAGCCTGCACCTCGAGAAGTAACATCACCTCAGGTCTCCACGAAGCCTACATCCATCATCTCAAGAGGCTTAACGAACAACGACAGCTCGAATCTGCGTAATAGGTTCTGTCTTCAAGTTTTTACATCGCCCTAAGCTAAGTACATCATATTCGTAAGTACCTCAGAAACCTACATTAGCCTACCGCCGAACGGTAGGCTATACTCCCAAAGTGTGTAATCACGCGTCCATTGACTCCCGTTAATAACGCAGTAGGCCTATCATCCAATTCAAGTGTCATTTCAATACCTTATTCCGCGTATCGTCCGTCATTATGTTCAAGTCATATTTGTGTGTTAAATATTCTCTTGACGTAATCATTCAACATCACATGATGTTCTTATATATAAATGATACTGTGCAAGCATTTCAATCCATTATTATTAGGCCACATCAATTATTCTATGTGCATCCATGCAATCATTTAGCCTACTTAATCAGTGTCATGTTTTCCATTCAATGTACCAAACGCACGTGCATTTATATCATTAACTAGGCCTATCAATGTTCTATGTTGCATGCCATTTACATACCATCGATGAGTATTACATTATTTATTACGTGTCAATTAAGCTATTAACATTTCATCTTATTAGCTAAGCCTATGCCATAAGCATAACGCAAAACTACCAATTAATGACTGTCAATTCTTTGTTATATCACAGTGAATAAAATAACGGATTTATTTCATAATAAAACTACAAAAGTAAGGTGTCTTTCATAACCTTAATATTAATTTGCTTGAGCGTATTCAAGCTGGTGACCTCGCTGCCTTTTCGGTCACTTCCAATAGTATGGTGGATCTAATCAAATAACAATTCATTCCAATCGGTGATATTGTATTACAATATAAGTAATTAACCCAGCCTATCATTATAAAGCAATCAGTCATTGCCTAAATCAATCGTTGCATACAATTAAATCATTATCACCTAAACGGCTAAAACTAGCTCACTATATATATATATATATATATATATATATATATATATATATATATATATGATAAACAAATATTATTTAAGATGGTTATTGAGGGTAAACAATAATTATGTTAGCTAAACAACATAATGTATCTTAATAGTTTTTATCATATGGACTATAGTCTGGTAATAAGCCTTTTCAATTCATTTCACTTCGCTTCATTTCATATTATTGTAGAATAAACAAATTTTAATTAGGAAAAGCAAAAGTTACCCCTATAATTGAAAATAAAGTGTTCTATTTCAATTTATTTAATTTTTTTATTTAATATTATATAATACAAATATTAATCAAAGAAATTGCATACATCACCAATTAGAAACTCAGACTAAACATGTTTTAAATCAAAAACAATTTGTTAACATGTAAAAGTGGAATTACAAAAAATTATCATATGTGTTTTTTGAAAATTTTGTAACCTTCTTTCTGCGAGACAAAAAAAATAAGTGGTATCAATAAATAATTAATCCAGCAGGGTTGCAGCACCTCGAACAGAAAAAAAAAAGGAATTGCAAATGAGTAGGTAATGTGGTATTAAGAATGTAATAATATGATTTGAGGTCGGTGGATATTCTCGTTAGGCCTATTAAACCTTTTTTCAGATATTTATTTCAAGTTTTTATTGCTATTGTCAGAATGTTTGCTCCCCCTGCAGATGAAACTAACGGCGACCGCGAACACGTCGGAACAAAAAATACTCGAATGTTTGTTTTTGTCTGTTTTTGTTCGTCTCATGAAAGACCAAGAAGGTTCTGATGAACCCTTTTTTTTCGAGGAAGGAAGGCGAGGATGAATTATTTGTAAAAAAAAATTTCTTTTTTGAAGGAAGGTGAAGACGGTGGAGACGAATCCTTTTTTTTTAATTTAATTTTTAAAATTTTATTTTTTTAAATTTAATTAAAAAAAAAAATTTTTTCAAGGAGGATGGGGCCCTCAAGGGCCAAACGCCCTTCATTAAGGACGGTGAGACCCCATAAACGGGTTATGAACTTAAGTAAGGGGGCCCCTCATAACGAAGGCGAAGGCCTTCAGGAAGCCCCTCCAGGGGCGGGAATCAAAGCACCCCATATTCCTCTGGGCAAGCGCACCTATACTACTTACTTAGGCAGTTATTTTTTCTGGTATTTTCTGTTATCTCCTGTGTCAGCATAAACTCATTTGTGAGAGCCATCAACATTTTTGCTTGCTGCTGGTCTTCTCTTATGCCCCCCTTGTCCTGGTGTATATACACAGTGGCGTAGGAACCGGGGGGGGGCCGCATGGGACATGGCCCCGGCAATAAAAATATTGGGGGAGCCAAGATATGTTTTCGCCCCCCAATAATATGAATGACATCCAATAATATTAATTTGCAAAAGTATTACAAATAATGGAAACTAATTAATTTCAATCCTTTAACTAATCATATATATTAAATTTAAAATTTTATTAAATGAAGCATAATTTCACTAGTTATTCTGGCAACTTTAAACGTAAAATCTGAAGCGTCTATCGGCTCATCAACATTGGTGTCTTTGCGGATATGTATGTGTCTGAATGGTTCATCTGGTAATTATGTAAGTTTGTGTTGTTTTAGATTATAAATTATCAATTTGAGCTATATATATAGGTCTTTCAAAAATTCTCCTTTTCGTAAATCGTAAGAAATAGCAACACTATGCTATTTTAGTGCTGTTGGTACAGTAATCATTCATCCATTTTAGATATTTCAAGCTGGACTCAAGATGTATCATGAAAAGCGAAAGAAAATAGAAAAACAACAAAGTACATTGTTCAGCTGTGGTATAAAGAGGAAGCAGGGTCAGTAAATTCAATATTAGTATACAATATAGGCCAGGGGTCTTCAACGTGGGCTGTCGTGCCCACCAGTGGGCGTTTTGAGGTTTTAGTGGGAGCTACAAAAGTAAGTGAAGTTCAGATTTTAAAATTGAAAGATAAAAAATAAATTTTATGAAAATTTCTTCAATGAATTAAAAAGAGTAAAGATGGATGCTTTTTACTTGTCTGGAATATTTTAGAAATTCAACGAGGTTAACTTGAGACTTCAAGGCGACACTCATTGACTGCAAAAATGTTTTCTCTATATTCATCTACAAATTAGCTTTATTCAGGCAAAACATTCTACAGAAAGAATTCCACCAGTTTCCAGAACTATTCTCTGTCAAAGATGATCTTACAACTGGTGACAGAGAGAAGTTTGGAGATCACCTTTATTGATATGCAGAATTGTTTCAGCGATATAATAGACGTGAAGGTTGATACATGGATGATGACTCCATTCATCACAAATGTGTGTGACGTGGAAGTTACGTGCCAAGAGGAGATATTAGAATTGCTTCATGACGACGAGTGCAAAGCCAATTTTAACCGAGGTGGATATGCACAACTTAGAGAGCGTAGGCATTTACTTGTTCTGCCAATCTACACTTGTGGAACAGAATTTCATTCATACTGCCAGCATTCCCTACCTCATATCTAGTTGAGTCAGGATTCAGTGCAGTCAACCATCTCCTGACCAAAGAAAGAAATCATTTGAACGTATCAAAAAGAGATCTTCGTCTGACCCTCAGTAAATTAAAGCCTGACATTGAGTCCCTGGTTAGTAGGCACCAACCACAAGGCTCACATTAAAAGTAATTAAACATTTATTTTAATATTTGTATACAATATGTATGAATAACTACTGAAAAATTAAATTTTTTAAAATATTATTAAGTTAATATGGTTTAGGTGGATGGTGAACTTATTTCAGATGCCAAAATATTGTAAAAGTGGGCAGTGAAGCAAAAAAGGTTGAAGACCCCTGTTATAGGCAATAATTAGCATATCTCCAAAGTGTAATATTCTAAAAAAATAAATTTTATAACAGATGATGTTGATGTAGCCACGGATTCGTCAACTTCTGAATTGTCTTCAGCGAATAGACATTTGCAAACTCACAATTCAGAAACTCCTCAAGATGATTCTGATTTACTTAAATAAAAAAATGTAATACAGGCATACAGCTTATCTCAAATGTAACGTAAATACTGACCACAACACTAAAAACAGAAAACGAAAAAAACGAATTTGTAAAAAGAAGAGAATCCATAAATAGAGTAATAGAAAAACCAAAAACTGACCTTAGTAAAAGTATAACTAAAACAAAATTTGAAACAAGACATCAACAAAAAGCAAAGAAGAAAATAAGTAAAAGAGTGTAACTATGACTGCAAATCTATGACTATGACATCGCTGAAATCACATTTTGCTTTTCTATATTTACTTTTCAGATGACAGAAGACACTTGCAATGCAGATTGCTGCATGTAAATGTGCAAGCCATCACAACCCACTTCAGAATCTATCATCAATGCTACAGCAAGATTTTTTTCCTCTCGACGACGTACATTTTTACCTTCATGGCTGCATCTCTGCATAACTTCATTATATTTGCAATAAAAACAGAATACTTTTTTGAAGATCACAAGTTGACTAGATTGTCATCTAAGTCTGAGACAGCATTCAGCAAAACCGGCCACTGTAATTGGATGATGTGCTCGACACTATGAGCGGAGAATTAAACAGAAGATTTCAGCAGGATAATTTCTATGACTTGGTCAACATCGAAAACGTCTTGCTGTCTGCAGCTAACGGAAAAAAGCACAAGGTTCGTGACTCTGTTGTACAATTGTATCAAAAAGATATCGACTTCGAGAAATTATCCGTTTAACTTCCAATGCTGGATGATATTCTCGATTGGTCGACTATTAAGGAGGTAATTGTCATTCGTGTTTGCGTTTTATTAAAATTATCATTCGAGCATAAAATAGATTATTGTTCGAGAACGAAAAAGCAACTGAAAAATATTTACCTGTAAAGAAAATTAAACAACACATGGGGAAACATAGCCCAAAAATTGAATTGAAATTTGATTTTTTAATTCAAGCAAAGGTAAATTTATAGTATTACACCCGTCTCCCTTTGGAGGTGAAATTTATGTTTTCCTATGGTTTTTGATGTGTTTTGAACGAATCTGACCTTCAAAGCCGTCGGAAATGACTCGTTTTTGAGATAACCCCCCTCCCCCTCCCCCTAGCCGGCAATCGAAAACGAGTCATTTCCGACGGTTTTGAAGGTCTGATTCGTTCAAAACACATCAAAAACCATAGGAAAACAAATTTCACCTTCAAAATTGACCTGACCTAACCTAACCTACTAACCTAACCTCTATCCTAACCTAAAAGAAAAACAAGAATTACCTTATTCACGTGCAGGGGCAGACTGAGGCTCTTCCTGGAGTAGTTTTCGCTTGTCTTTAACTGAAGAAATGAATAAATACCTTGCCAGGTATTAGTATAGATATTTTGACCGAATACCTAGCCTAACGCATTCCTTTAAATCCCCCCAAAATCTTTCGATATTCTGTGTGAGAATTTCGATATTCTGTTATCCACAAAATTTTTAGAATGATTAATAACAAAATGCTTGTAACGTAAATCACTTATAGTCTTGTAGGCAGCCCAGGAATCACTATAAATCACAGAGCCAGGCCTAATGTACTTCTGAATGAGTGGAATGAGTGTTCCATTCCAGTAGCAAAGTAATTCAAATTCGAAATGGATGGAGCGCAGTGATTGGGCAGGCATGCAACAGTCACACAAACGAACACACAAACGAACGTACGAACACACAAACGAACGTATGAACACACAAACGAACGTACGAACATGCACTAGATACACACCAAAAAAATGTTTATATCTCGAAAACGAAGCATTTGCGAGGGAAACGCTATAGAAGGAAAGTGTCTTGGAATTAAAAAAACTACTTAATGAACGTATAATAATTGCTGGACGTTAGACGGGTGTAATACTATAATAATACCCAAGCAAAAGTGCAACAAGGAAAATGAAACCACTAATGGGAATTTTTATTTTTTCAGGTAACTAGTCTTCAGACACTGTGCGATGCTCTGAATTCCCAACCTGTTTGCCAGAGGATGTTGAGCGAAGTGGACAAACTGTTACGATTGTTCTTAACAGTTCCAGTAACGACAGCAGCTGCCGAGAGAATATTCTCAGTACTACGACGCAACAAGAGTTATACGAGGACTACTATGACACAAAAGCGCTTAAATCATTGCATGATGCTCAATATTTACAAGAAAAAACCGACGAATTATCTCTGAACAACAGTGCATTGGAATTTGCCAGTCGGAACGAAAGAAGGAATTATTTTAGCGTGTAGTACGTGAACATCATAAAAAGTGCATGATAAATGCATCTTCCCTAGATTGTTCGTGCAATTTCCGATTATAAGTATTCTACAATTTATGTAAGCAGATATTTTGTGTATACAGGTATGAGTATAGGTTTTTTTCAATTAATTTCCTTGATTTTTAATATGGTCGAATATAGTCCAAATAAGTTTAAATATTGGTGTATTCAATGTACAACAATTATCCACACCGTCACTTCTTGGCCCCCCAATGTAAAATATGTTCCTACGCCCCTGATATATATACTGTATATATACTGTGTATATATATATATATATATATATATATATATATATATATATATATATTCCTATCCACCTTTTTGTATTTTATAAATGGGAAGTTAAAGTCTCTGTGGATCATTATATTGGGGGATGGAGGGTTTATAACCTTTATTAACTTTCTGATATCATCAATGGCCTCCGAGAATTTTTCGGTTAGGGTGTTTGGAGGTCTATAGATGACTATTAGTATCACGTTTAGTTTTTCTATTTCCACTGCTAGGAGTTCCACAAAGCTGTTTGATTTACTTATTATCGTCTCTGTCA